>JXCR01072317.1:5198-16541 GCA_002079205.1 Phalaenopsis hybrid cultivar
TATATATATATATCATAGATTTGTCTCATAAAGTCATTTAAAACAATTAAACTTCAAAATTGTGTGTGACCTTTTTTATTAAATTTTCAATTATTTTTGAAATATTGCAATTTTTTATTTTGACAATTTATGAACTTTAAATTTTTTAAATGACTTTGAGACAAATCCATGGTATATATGTGTAAAACCCTTTTGCTTATAGGGGTTATTTTTGTTGACTTAGCTGTATGGCTTAACATAATTATATTATTATTAACCTATATGCACATGATCTTTTTTAAACTTATTTATTTTAATTTCTAAACATTTAAATAAAGAGTTTTCATCATTTGCATGTAATTATTTGTGCATCAATTTATAACATAAAAATATAATTTTGCTCTATTTTGAAAATTTAGCATTTTGATAAAGAGATTTTCGCATACCGTGGCTTCGAAACACCCCATTTTACATATCATGGTTCCAGAACAGTAAAATTATGCATGCAGGACTCTGTTATGACCGACATCTCACTTCTGTTCTCTCCTTCCGTTATTTCCCAAATTACTGCGAACCCTATCTTCTGACGACGACCTTCTCCCATTGCTGGAGCTTCGATTGGCAGGCAGCTCGGTTGCACAACAGGATTGTGTTATGGGGATCATAGTTGAGGCCATTGCCATAGACGAGGCACGCCTCTTTAAGAGATTATTACCTATCAATCGAGCAGACGCCACAGATTGAGCCTTTAAAGCGGAAACGACGATCTCTTTGTTGTCGGGATCGATCCGGAGTGCCGCCATTTGAGCGAGAGACAACGTTCTCAAACCTCCCTACAACCATGTCTATGTGCTCTTACACTGAAAGCTGATATGCATTGCTGGGGCCGCCCAACCTATTGTCAGATTCACTTAAATTTGACGACGACCTTCTCCCATTGCCGGAGCTTAGGCCGGCAGGCAGAAGGAGAAGACAGACTGGGAGGCCATCATAATAGTGTTCTGCATGCGTAATTTTACTATTTCAGAGATGCACTCTGTAATATGGGATGTTTTGGAGTCGTGGTATGTAAAAACCCCTTTGATAAAATACTAACACATGTATAATGCTTTAAATATATGTTTTTCACACTTTTAAAATATTATTGCATAATTATTTAAGCATGTATGGTAGGTCCTTGATGTGCTCTTTACATGATTAATTTTTAATACCTTACACATTTAAATTTAAATGGATAGGAGCAAAGCAAAATTTATTTTCTGAATTAAGTATTAAATTTTTTACCCATTAATAATCAATAATAAAATAAAGTTTCTGTTTTGATTTAGTTCGGGGAATTAGAATTTTCAAGGCAGGGACAGATGGTCAAATAGTGAAATTATTATAAATTTCAATTTATACCACTAACAAATATTTATCCAAATCACATCATGAAGATGGGGACGGATCTCAAGATGCCCGTAATGGTTTGGTGGATAGTGTGGCCACTAACAACATCTCAAATCGGGTTATGGACCAATTGAGGGGCATATCCACCATGTGATTTCCAGCAACGGAAAGCAAAGCCCCGCTTTTGTTCCTATATCGAACTGGTCCTGGTATTTTCGCCATGGTTGATTTGGTTGATCCTCTTGGGCCACTCTTAGTCATCATATTACTTTCTATTTGCTTTTCTGATATTTTACGGTTAGTTTTTCATTGTGTTTTCTTTCGGGACAGCCGTGCGTCTTTTGTTCTCCCTTCTAGGGCTTTATCTTAGGGTGAATGGTGGTCCGACTATATCTCGTTTGGAGATGGTGACTATCCTCAATTTTCTCTTCCTCGCATCTTTCTCTTTGCTGCCACCGTCGCCGCACCCATTGCAACCACCCCAAAGAACATTTTCTGTGATGCTCCTGTAGCCATTGCACCTTCCTGCTGCCCAATTCCACCTGCATTGCAACAATCGCCCTTCCACCATGTTGTCCACCTCCATCCAGTCCTTACCTTCTTTCTTGTAGCCAGCCACAACCCCGCCTTCCCTTCTGCATCCAATCACAAACCTTACCTTCCCTCTTTCAACCAGCTGCAACCTCACCTTTCCTCCTGCAGCCAGCCACAAACCCTTACCAACTTTTTGTCGTCCAATCCACATAATCGACCACTATCCCTGTTGTAATATAACCCTAGTTAAGTTGTGTATTGTGTATGTTCTTATTTCCCATTCTAGTGTGTTGGTTGTAACCTTCTATTTGTTTTGTAGTAAAGATTTTTTTTATTATTATTATTTTGATTAACTTCAATATCACTTGGTATCAGAGCTATGCAACCGTTATGGGGAGGCCAGTTTGCCTCACGTCTGATAGTGATGAGCCAAACTTGAGGGATCTTTGGAAGGCCCTGCAGAGTATACTTGACATGAATCCTCAATGCAATTTAGGAGTCTATCCCAAGATTGTTTAACCGATATTATTGTCTACTCGCAACCTTCTTAAGAGTTTTGAGGGACAGTGCAACAGATAGGTGATCCAGGTACTCATATCGATACAATCGAAAACCCTTCAACCCCTGGAGGTTATAATAGCTCTGTCACGTCAGCGTGTAGACAAAAGCTTATGAGTTTGAAGACTCCTAACCCTGAGAGACTGACGCTGGGCGTAGCGAACACGATTTTTCATGCTACAGAAAGCGGGATCCCGCTTGCGTGCCTGGACTGAACCAATCAAAACTCCTAAGAAGGTTTGCCCACTTGAACCTATCCAGTATATTTCATGCGACTGAAAGCGGGATCCCGCTTTTGTGCTTTGATTGAACCAATCCAGTAATTTTTCCTGAGGAGTTCGTCTATCCTCTTGAGCCACTTTTAGTTGCTATATATATATATATATACATATTCTTTTTTGATGTTTTAGGCTTTAGTTTTTTGTTGTGTTTTCTGTTGGGATAGCCATTGACGTTTCCAGTTCTCTCTTCTAGGGTTGTATCCAACTGCGAGTGATGCTCCAGTTTTATCTCATTTCGAGATGGTGACTATCTTCAAAATTTTCTTCCATGCATCATTCTCTTAGCAGCCATCGTCGCTGTACTTGCTGCAGCCGCCCCAAAGAACAATTTCTGTGTTGTAACAGCTATCACATCTGTCATGACCCGACCCGGGGTTTGGTGTTAACCAAGACGGGAACAGAGGTCGGGCAGTGGAAATTTAGGATCTGTTTGGGGCAGATGTTGATTATTTATAATCTGATAATCTGCAGATTATCAGAATAAGCTGGCATGCTCTTTGAGACAGCTTATTCAGAACAACTTACTGACATTTGTTGTTGAATAAATAACCATTCTGCCCCTGTTTGGTTGAGTTGTTTGCAACAGAACTGTATGAGCACAGAAATTGATAAATCATAACCCCCAAATCATTACAAATAAGTTCAAAGATATAACATAAAGTGCATATGAAAAAAATAAATAGCACAAAATAGATACAAAAAAGAAGAACCAATTGTCAGATCCAGAAATAAAAAAAAAAACCAAAAGGAAATGCATACAAATTTTTATGAAATCGTCGATGTTTAAAGGAGTGTTTAACAAAACTTGTCCAAGATTTGCAAATCTAACATATAAACTTCAATTTTGGCTAACAACATAAATCGATCAACAAGTTCACTTCAGCTTTGCTCATGGAAGCCATGGTTGCCCTTAAACCAATGGGTCGTCCAAGGTGTTATATCTCCTCTGCTTGAGAATTATTTCAGAGAGATAGTTGAGTGTATCTCTGAATGACTACAAGAAACTTGCCTTTGATGATGGATTATCCAAATCCTTGATTGAAGCCAAGACAGGAAAAATTGGACTTAGGAACCTAAGAACCTGTAGGAATTAAAGATGTCCTTTTTGTTGTTTGGACGTATTTAAGCTAAATCCTGCAACCAAATAGCTCGTAATTCTCATTTCCTTCTCAAGCATCAGAAAAATGTCTTACAAAAAAAAGGCAGAAAATACTGGTCATCATTCAAAACATCTGTGAAGAGCAATAACCATAATAACTGCTCAACAAAGTTAACCTAAGCAAACACTAAAACGGTGAGGAAGAGGACATTTGTAATCTAGAATTTCGAAGAAAAGACAACGATGCGAGAAGAAAACGTTCGATGATATTACCTAGCATCGTCTGAAGATTTGTGGTTCCCTCCCTGTTGATGAACGCGAACAAAGGACCTCGATGCAAGGTGTTGAGGACGAAGGATCTTGACTTCGGCTGAGGATGAAAAGGGCCGCGGAAGAAGGTAAATGACGAAGGAACTCGGGACGACGGCGAGGGCGAGGGAGAGCAGAGAAGCTGCGGAAGAAGGAGAGCTCAGGATGACGTCGAGGGCGAGGGAGAGCAGAGAAGGGCACTGGAGGAAATCTTCACCCTAACGCGCGAATCCAACGCAGGACGTGGCCTCAAACCCGCTTCGCGCCCAATTAATGAAAACCCTTAAGTGCATTCGGCGCGGTGGAATTAATCCGGAGCAAACGTGTTTTTCAAACACGAAGGCGACGTCCCTTAAGTGCGTTCGACGCGGTGGAATTAATCCGGAGCAAACGTGTTTTTCAAACACGAAGGCGACGTCCGCATACTGCTACCACACCCCAATAAGCTGCCCCAAACGGGCACTAAATCTCTACTATTCTAATTCTATTATTAACAATTTAATATTCAAATAATACATGAAAGAGCCACTAAATAAAACAATTAAAATTAACTAGTAGAAATTTGTACCTTTCTGTTTGTTGTTCTTGTTTTCTATATACATTTGCTTTTTTTCTACTCATCTTTTTCAAATGTTTAAAACCTAAAAATAATATCAGAGCAACATCAACGTTTTCTAAAGATAATTCAGTAGTAATTCTATTTCTATACTACATAAATCCCAGGAAAAGAATTCAATATGCATGCAGGTCTATAGAAAATCTTATAATATGCTAATATTTCATATTTTTATAAGCAATTTGATATATGCTAATGCATGTATCAATTATTTTTTCTAAATGAAAATGCTCAATCTTTTTTAAACATTTACTTTTACATTACTTTTACTTTACATTTTAAATACACATCTGTCTTTGTGAGGATCACCATCTATAAACCTAACACATCCTTGGCCGATATTGGCCCATCGGCTCCCGTTGGCACAACGATTAACGATTTTCTGGGGTGGAAGCCCTTATCTGCCCCTAGGAGATATTATACCGCCAGCATAACAGTTAGAAATGTAAACTTCATAATTGTCTAGAGAGACAAGCTCTGGTCTACTCCCTTCTGACCGACATTATCTCGTTGACACAACGGTTAGTGATCAAACTATCACAATTGTCTGATTGATAAAAAAGTTCGATGTGTGTAGGTACACTGACGTCACCTGTCTATACCATTAGAGGGTGAAATCCTCATTTGAATATTCACATACAAATATTCATATGTAAATTATTTCATTCTCCATAACATACATTTTTTTAGATATCTTTATGCATCTAATAATATACACACTTACTCTTACTCTGTTGTGTAACCATTCATCATGCATATCTCATATAATTTATATATCTAACTCATGCATATTTCTAACCCATATCATGCATGTTATTTTCTATTTAAGATGCATATCTTTCTTATTTTGTCTATCTTGCACATCATATCTATCATATATATTTTACCTCACATACATATCCTTTATGCATCTTTCATATCTACCAATATGAAAAATCTACTGTAATATTAATCTCACTGAACTGCAACATACATGTAATCAACATACATTTTGAAATAAAGACGATCATGGAAATGTAGAAATGTAATTACTCACCTCAGTTGTCAAATTAGATTCCTGATCTTCGGTAACTTGTTAAATATTGTGGTAACTTTTATATTGAGATCAATAACCTATAAAACATAATATTAAATTTTAAAATTTAAATAATTTTTTTAATCAAATTAATCTTTTTGAATTAGCATAGTCATGTTACCTGAATTTTTCGAAGCTGTCCTAAGACAATCTTCTATACATTTGTCTCAAACTTTCCACCTATGGAAAACAACCTGGAATTTGTAAAGATCTCAGCACCTTCCTGCCATCCCTTTCCATGTTGTTTGCATGCAACCACCACCCTTCCATCTTGCTGCCCACCTCCAACCAAGCCTTACCTTCCCTCATGCAGCCAGCCACAACCCCACCTTCCCTCCTACAACCAACCAAAAACCTTATCTTCCCTCTTGCAACCAGCCACAACCACACCTTCCACAACCCCACCTTCCCTCCTGCAACCAACCAAAAACCTTATCTTCCCTCCTGCAACCAACCACAACCCCACCTTCCCTCCTGCAACCAGCCACAACCCCATTCTATCTTCCAATCTTCCTAATTGCCCACCAACTTTGTTGGAATATAATCCTAATTTAGTTGCATGCAACATCTATTGTTATTGACCGTTTTAGTGTGTTGGTTGTAGCCTTCTATTTTTTTCAATAATAAAATTTTCTTTTTTATTGTTGTTTCATTTAACTCTGACATCATTTGGGGTCATGATAGGGACAAAGAAGGCGGAGAAAAGTCAGGGAATTTGCATATGGTTATTGACACGATAGGGCATACAAATGGCAGAGGACTTCCTTGGACTTGGAATGTAGTGATGTGATTCTGGGATGAAGTGACTATAAATGATTTGAGAAACGGAGGGGGATTGGAAATCTCTGACTGTGGGGATTAGTGTGGAGGGGAGAAACGTGGCGCTGAAAGAGGATAATAGCTTGTGCAAGACCATGATCTCGCTCAAAACCATGGTCAAGGCAATATGAGAAGGCTTGGGATGTTTGGTGGAGTTGCAGAGTTTGGAGGAGATTCATGATCTATAGTCAATAGAGTTTCTCGAGCATGTTCAACAGCTTTTGCAGCAGTTTTCCGACATCTAGGGTATGCATTAAAGGGGCAACAACTACTCTACAAAAGAAGATTCATGTTATCAAGGGCATCGAGGTACATCCCCAAAATATTGTAGTTCCACGATAACCTGATTGAGGGACACTCAAGGGTACATAAGACATACAGTCGACTGTCGGCTGAGTTATGTTGGGTGGGGATGTATAAAAATATAGTGGACATGGTAGTGAGATGCGATGTGTGCCAATGACTAGGAGGAGTGAGAAGTTCTCCCCACTAGTTTAGACCATATGAGATTGTGACACACTGGGGTAGTAACATACTATCTTTAGGTTACCACCATCATCATCATTGCATCTAGTATTTCATATATCACAGTTGACACATGTTATCAGAGACCACACACCCTTGCCTTCTCTACCTTTGAAGTTGACAGAGGGTATCGAGGTGGTTTTAAACCTTTAGAGCTAGAAGAGGTGCACCGAGGAGTGAATAAGGCAAAGGAGGTGTTAATTAAGTGGAAAGATGTGTCATATTATGAAGCAACTTGGTAGCCTTATGTAGTTATCCAGAAGCAGTTTTCATCATTCTACCTTGATGACAACCTGCTTCTTCTGGAGGAGATATCAGTCTGGACTGGCCCAACCCAGCCAGACACGCTAGCCCAGCAAGGCCGTTTGACCCAGCAAGTTGCGGCAAAAATTCTTGGTTTTTCTTGGGAAGATTCCAACCCCGAGTTGTGCCCACTATGCCCCTAATCACGTATGCGAGGTGAAAGAATTAAGGATGGTTTTGAGGGGAAATTTGAATGCTTATTGGGGTGTTTATTAGGGCTAATCATATAGGTTTGGGTTTAAGTTTTGATTTCCTAGAGTTTCTATCAGTCTTCTTATTTCTAACGACATCTAGGGTTTGTGGAGAGACGATTTAGCTCTCGAATTATAGATCACTCATTGTATCTTATTTGTTTGCTTTGACATTAATCAAGTTAGCTTTAATTTGGGTTTTCCATCTATTGCTTGCTGATTTTGACTCATATGAGAGTCACAAATGAAAGTAGTTTAAGTAAAAATGAATTTTTTTTCTACAGCTATACCTTTAATACATTTTTTCTATCACTCATTCTAAAGTCTTTAAGTTTTGTATTTGAAATTTGTTAGTTTAAATATAATGAGTTATTAACTACTCAGTAATCAATTTTCATAATATATAATTTAAACATGTCGAGGGTATATATATTATTCGTTATGTACAACCTTACATTTAATATAATAAATAAATAAATAATTTACTGTGATAATCAGTCTAACAAATATCATTAACATTAAGTGCATTTGATATAAAATAAATAATATTATTATAATAACTTGAAAATTTGTGTACTCAAATCAATTCATAATTATTTAATGTTTTGCTTCTTTTAGTCCTCAACTCTTTCAATGCATCACTAATAATTTATAAGATAAGATATTTAGCTTGATTTTTCTTATTCAAATTTTAATTAACTTTCTTATATTCAAATATATGTAAATTACCATATTATTTTAAATTACCTAAATTATTTCCTAAGATATTTTTATTACTTACTCTTAAGATTTGATATTGTACTTATAAAATTTATATGATTCAAAATTTTATATATTATATGTTAACCTTATATGTATGTATATATATCCCTTTACCTGACATTGAAGAAGTTTGGCTTGATACTGCACGTAACGGGTATTGGCAATAGACTGTCATGGAATAAAGACCATACTATTGCACCCATTATAATATGTTTGGATACACACTTGAAAAATGTTTCACCATAATTTGAGACCCCAACATCAAGTTCCTCATCTAACTAGTCAAGAAGCACCTATTCCACCGGCTGATATAGAGGAAACTGCAACTAGAGAGGATACTGCCACTGTTTGTGCCGTAGAAGAGCACCCCTTACTACCTCAACCCCCTCATGTTGTAAAAAATGAGGATACTCTCCTTTTAGTGCCAGATGTGCTCCATATGTTGTGAAAACAATTATTATTGATGTTGAGGGCCCTCAAACCTTGGCGGAGAGCCAAATTCAAGGTGTGCAATAGGTGGAAATTGCCCCCATTGATGATCAACTCAGTGATAAGTTGAGACAACCCTTGGAAGATGATTGACGAGTTTACAAAACCAGGAAGAAGAAAATAAGGACTGAATGCACTTTGGAAGTTACAGGAGGATGCTTTGTTCGTTTCGGGTGGAAGCCCTTGTCATAATTTGGTGCTAGACTCCCTCTCTAGAACCAGGGAGAGAGGAAAGCCCACTCATCATGATTAAGCTCTCTGGTGGACCATTTTATTCTTTTGGGGAAATTGTCCAGCTATTTTGGGGTATACTTTTTTGTTCTTTTTGAGTCTTGTTTGTCTTGTGAGTGGGTTCCTAGTACCTGCTCATTAAAACTTTTGTATCTTCTTCTCATCAATGAAATTTTTTATTTTGATGAATATATATATATATATATATATTTAAAAAGCCCAAGACAAATTTATTGAAAAGAAAAAGGGTACAAATAGGTTGTATGAGTGGACCCAAATAGACACCTAACTCATGCGGTACAACACACACAAAAAGAAAAAAATAGAAACTTAAAACCCAAAAGTAGATAATACATATAAGATCAACCAGGTCGATCCACTTTAGTTCTGCATCTGCCTCTAGTTCTCGGAAAGAAACCAGCTAACAGATTGGTGAGGTGTGTACCATTGCCCGAAGTAACCAGAGCATCATCCATTAGATTCTTTAGCTCAAGTAGATCTCCATTCTTCTTCTTGTTCCTGGAAGTGTAGACCTGTCATTTCTCATCCGAAGATTGTTGCTCATTCGGATGAGGTGGTAGTGTTGCAGTAAAAAATTGCCAATAGTTGTGCCCACAATGTATGTGAGGTAAGAGTTGTCGCCTCTACCCCTGATACTTCCTGAGGATGGGAAGCTGCAAGGTTCTCCTGATTATCAGTCTGTGTAGGTAGGGGTCCTTCCTTCATTATTATTTTCAATAGGTTTTGAAAGTGTAGGTTGCTCAGCAGGGTCATCCAACTTCTAATCGATCGCTGAAACAATATTTTCAGGGGGAGGGTCCACAGGGGCAATATAATCAAACACCAAATCTTATCCTGTTGTAGTTTTCCCTCTAGGTGGAACAGATATATTTTTAGATTCATCCTTATTCACTTGATCTTTAAATTTTAAATTAGGATGAATCTTATGACATTTATCAAGGTTATGCCCAATCATCTTGTAATGAGAAAAATAAGGAGGTCTATGCTTCATGACGATTTGTTGCCAATATCTATTATGCGTTGTGCCCAACCAAACTTCAGTAACATCAGACAAAGTAATCTCTTTCCACAAGTATTCTGGCTACAGAAGGTCTGGTAAGGTTGAAAGTTGGTAGATCTAGCTTCATAGAGTCTCCAAGTATGACAAATAGAATAAAGAACCTAATGATGAAAAAAGTGTTGCTTGAGACCAGGTAGACTAAACCATACCGGTACAGTAGGAGGTTCATTATTGAGGTCAAAATTAGGAGACCATTTGAGTAGTTTCATTGGTTTGCCAACAATGTTAAGATATTTTTTGGAGAAAATCCGAGTGTAGTCTTCAGACACGGTTAACTGAATCAAAACACGTATCCCATCTATGAGCCCTAGTTTCTACTTTCCTTTTAATTCGAGGTCATCAAAACTTTTCCTGATAACTTCCATAGGTGGGTGTCCCCACTGAAATTTCCCAATAAACGCAAACTTGAATTTGTCCGTCAGGGTTGAAATTTTCGACTCTGAGAAAAATAGTGTTGCCTTTCCACTTTTCCTACTTGCATTCTTAATAAAAAAGTTGTCACTTGTTCCGTCTCGATTCTCCTTATAACTTGAGGGGAAGATAATCGTCGTCTCCCCTGAGGATTACTCACCACATGAGCAAATGAGGTTTTGCCATGTTCAACCGAAGAAGAAGGAAGTTCCATCACAGCAAGGAGAAACCCTCCAAGTTGGACAGAGGGAAAAAAAGACAAGCCGAAGAGGTTGGGGCAAAGCTGCGCAAAAGACAGGAAACCACATTGATGAATGCGCACAGACGAAGTCGCAGCTCGACATACGAACCGCAGCTTAACGAGGCAGAGGTGAAACCATTGCAGGAAAACGAAACCACAACAATCCTACTGACTGCAGCTCGACAGACATGAAATCGTAGCAGGAAGACGCCAAAGCACTTCGTTTTTGGGCGCGAAAGAGAAGAGGACCATCGCGAAGGAGATTGACGAGCGCAAAGTCCTTCGTAGTCATCGTCGAATATGAGAACTTCATCGTCGAGCACAAGAGGGTGGATTGAAGGTCGAATCAAACCAGGGTTTCACCATCGAGCGAAACCCTAGCAGAGCAGATCGCCACCGACACCATTATATATATATATATATATATATATATATATATATATATATATA
>JXCR01072317.1:29598-61038 GCA_002079205.1 Phalaenopsis hybrid cultivar
GAGCCAGAATCCAAATTGAAAGAAAGATAACTCAATCTTTTTGTGCAAGGTATGTGAACAAATCAAACATACCTCAGAATGAAGCTCACGCATTATTTCATACATGTCTAGAAGCACAAACAATTTCTCTGGTGACCTCTTGCTTTTAGCTATAGCATCCCCAAAACTGAAAAGCATCAACACACTGTCTGCTGTAACTTCAGCAAAGCAGCGATCCTTAAGAGCATCGATACCATCAAAAATTTGATCACAGATTTTTCTTTCTGCAGCAAATAGGAGTTTCACCTGTTTTGAGTGTAATTAAATACATGAAATCAAAAAAAAATTAGAATATAACCCTGATATTCAAGCTAAAACTTACAGCAATTCTCATATAGTGGATCCAGTTTCCAATTTTGGCCTCTAGAACCTCCCATGGCATCTTCTGTACATCCTCTTTACTGAGCTTTTCCACACCAAGTTTCCGAAGGCTCTGTTCTAATGCTGAAGAACGAGTTTCACTGAAACCCAAAGGTCAATCAGAGGCTTTGAATCAAAAGGGGAATGAGTAAATAAGATCAGAACACCAGAAAATGTAGATACGTAAGTCTCATCAGCAATCTAACTTATGCTAAAGGATAAATTTCTGACATTTGTACATTAGTTTTATGCCATGTGGAGAGAAAAAATTCAGTCAAATGTTAATTCTACGGAAAGAGAAGTTGAAACCGAACATTTTAATTTGACCCAAAAGATTTAGCCAACCTATATACATGTGTAAATACATCTTACCAGTTGGAAAATTATAAATTGAGCAATACCAAAAAAACAGAGTTTGAGTCTAATCCTATAAGATAAGATGGAATTAAGTTATAAAACCTAACAGGGCTTGTTTAGAGCGAAGCAAAGTGAAGTAAATGAAATGAAACATCAATAATTTATGGGTTCCTTATGAGTCTACAACCGCTAGTTTGAGTTTTTAAACTTATTTTTATTTTCCCTCAAATTTAGCATCAAACCGCAACAATTCCTTTAAGCAGTATGAGGTGTAAATCCAAGATATGATGATATTATTAAAAATATATATTATGTATCAATCAGGAATAAATAAAATCAGACAGAATAAAGAGTTTTCTTCTTTGCAATGTTGCAAAGAAGGAAATATTATATTTGCACAGATTATTTCCTCTTAGCTAAATATTTAGATTAGGAATATGTATTAAAGTTACTTAAAATAGATTATACAAAATATTATGTACCTAAAATAGATTGTACAGACTATTATTTATTGGAGTGAAAACAAAGGAAAAGGCATTGAGTTTATTTGCTCAAAATATTGACATGGTATCAAAGCTTTAATCGGTCTGAATCCTTAGAATTTTAGCTTTTGTTATCCGCTTCCTCGTCGGAGCGCTCGTTCTTGTCTTTGAGTTCGGCGGCATCTTGTCTGCTTTGTTTGAGTTCTGCCGCGATCTTCTCATTGATCGCGACAGCCGCGATCTTCTCATTGATCGCGACTGCCGCGATCGCGACTGCTTCAAGTCGATCTTCGACTTTGATCGGACCGATCATCTGCTCCCTTCGATCGGACCTCTGGTGCATCTGCTCCCTTCGATCGTTCGCTTTGTTTGAGTTCTGTCGCAATCTTCTCATCAATCGCGACTATCGCGATCACGACTGCTTCAAGCTTCGCTTCGCTCTTCAATCATCCACTGTAATCATCTGCTCCCTTCGATTGAACCTCCCTTCGATTGGACCTCTCTTCGATCTTCGACTGCTACAAGCCGATCTTTGACTGTTTCAACACTTTTTCCGCAACATGTCTAAAGAAGGAGTTAATATCACCAACTGTCGTAATTCGAATATTATTTTTATTAGCAACCTGAACATGTTTAGTATCAATGTATGATTGTTGGTTATGCAATAAATCAGCTATGTCAGTCATATGATTTGTGGCGCCTGAATCAACAAATCAAGGAGAAAGAACGGAAGTAATAGTTTTACGCTTCCCTTGAAGGACGAGAGCAGAAAAGGCAGAGAGAAGCATCTGTTGAACCATATCTGGTGTGACAGTTGTTTGATTATTGTCAGCAACTGTGGAAAATGTGGATGTCAATGCAGGATTGTGAGTGTCGGATACCATGGCATGAAGTGCTTGTGGTTTGCGGTTTTGGGGTCGTGTAGGGCACTCCATAAGAGTATGTCCATTTTGTTTGCAATAAGTATGTATCTTATTTTCACAATTCCGTGCAATATGACCAAATTTCTTACAGCGTAGCATTGCACTGGTCCCTTCCCTTTGGTCTTGGCAGCACATGTCATATTAATTATTTATGATGATCCACCTGTTGTACTGATAGTAGCTTGTGTCGTCAATCTTTATTCTTCGCGCAGTAACCGGATCTTTGTTCAGCAACCCAGCTCAAGCAATTTCAAATTCATATCTTAGTTTCATTAAAAATTGATCACGACTACTTTCTTCATGAATAGCTTGAAGACTAGCTAAGTTCTCCTTCAGCACCTTAGCATAGATAATATCAGTATATTCGCTTCATAAATTTAGAAAGCCAGAATAATATTGTTCAATTGAAAGATTACCCTGACTATAATTATTCATGTTCAGTTCCAATTGGAAGTGTTTCGCAGAATTATCTTGATTATAAAGTATTCCCAAATTTCTTTAGCTATGCCAAAGGATCGAAAATTGTTCATCATATGAGCTTCAATAGATCCCAAAATCCAGGAAACAATCTGAGCATCATTTGCTTCTCATTGACCAATATCTTCTGCCTCAGTAGGAGCTGCGGTCATTAACTTATTTCTTAGGACTCGAGGTTTACTCTTATGTCGCTGGTATTTTTCTTCATCGACATAACTATACGAAGGGACTCATTGCTTTGGTTGGTCTTCAAGATGGTCGTTCCACTGATACTCCTTTGGAAGTAAATGTCAAATATCAACAGAATGATGGTGACTTTCTATCTAAATCATCTCTATATCGACAACTGGTTTGCAGCTTTAATTATCTGATTATTACGCGTCATGATATTTCATTTGTTGTGCAACAAGTTAGTCAATTTATGCAAGCACCTACATATCTCCATTTAGCACAGTTCGATGTATTGTTCGATATTTGAAAGGTACTTCTCATCGTGGTTTGTTCTTTTCTGTGGAATCTCCTATCACCTTGACAGCCTATAGTGATGCCGATTGGGTTGGTTGTTCTGATACACGTCGATCTATTACTGGATGGTGCATGTTTCTCGACAACTTTTTAATCTCTTGGAAGAGCAAGAAACAAGATCGAGTATCTAAGTCGTCTATTGAATCAGAATACCGTGCTACATCATCTGTTTGTTCCGAGATCATTTGGCTTCAGGACGTGCTGGCTGAGCTTGGTTTTCCTCAGCTTGAATTTATTTCTCTTCATGTAGATAATACTAGCGCTATCCAGATTGTTGTTAATCTCTTCTTTCATGAGCGCACAAAACACATTGAAGTAGACTGTCATTCCATTCGAGAAGCCTATGAGGATGGTGTTATATCTCAATCTCATATCACTTCTAATCTTCAAAAGGTTGATATATTTACTGAGGCTCTTTCTCGACAGCATCATCAGTTTCTTATTAGCAAATTAATGTTTCCTAATCAGCTAGCATGAATTTGAAAGAGGATATCAATCAGAAATAAATGAAATCAGACAGAATAAAAAGTTTTCTTCTTCGCAATGCTGCAAAAAAGAAAAATATTATATTTGCACAAATTATTTCCTCTTAGCTAAATATTTAGATTAAGAATATATATTAATTAAATTACATAAAATAGATTATACAAAATATTATGCACCTAAAATATATTGTACAGACTATTATTTATTGGAATGAAAGCAAAGGAAAAGGCATTGAGCCTATTTGCTCAAAATATTGACATTATGGAGTGCTGACTAATATTAGTAGTAGTGGTGAAGTGATCCAAGAGTTTCCAGAGTCTACATTTCTTCGAATTGGTTATAAAGTTACGAAGGACAAACAAAATGAGACACTTTGATTAATGTTTTTTACATAAGAAATAGTTCTAATCAACAAGATATCCGAGAGATGATAGAAAGATTAAAAAAAAGAATCGTTCAAAAAATAGAAAACTTAGAATTAGTAAAAATAAAAAAGTATATAATATACAACTTTAATATATATGTTTTAAAAATCAACATTTTTATAAGATAAAATGAAACATACAACAACAACAACAACAAAGCCTTTAATCCCACTACGTGAGGTCGGCTACATGAATCTTTTTTCTCCATTGCGTCCTATTTAGTGTCANATGCATACATTACTTGCCTTTTTGTTTGTTTCTAATTTTGCTAAAAATATTAGTTCACTATTGTTGGGTTTCATCCTTTTATTCACTTTGATAAAAATTAATGAAATACGAAACTACCCCCTTCTCACACTAAGAGTAGAATGTTTTATCAATCAATTCATACTCAAAAGTATTTCAAATTTGATTATCGGTAGCAAATCAATTTAAATTTAAATGACTTCTAGGTATCACAATCTCAACAAGGCATAAAATAATAGCAAACATGCTATAACAAGTAGATAGCCTAATATGCAAATTAGGAGTAAAATGAAATGGTTTTAGATGCAATTTACTAAAGAATAATTCAAACAATAAAGAATGTGATGCTTTAATATAAAAAAAAAATTACTCCAACACTTGTAGTAATATCTGAAATGTTAATTATACTTGTCACAATTTGTCAAACCCTAATTGACCCCCTATTTTAGGGTCAATCGCAATGCGACAGAGGCGGATGATTCAATCAGACTAAATTCTCACCCGTATTTATCCTGACTTGTATGACTAAGATCTAGTGGGTGATGAACTAGTCCAACTAAGTCGCATACATAGTACATTTCATATTCATATGCTTAGAAACGAGAAAAATCATATCACATAAGATATATATTTATAGAGAGCTACTAATTCCAATATAATAAAAATATGTTGCCCAAAAGTTTGTTTAAGCTCTCAAATCTATGTAATGTAAAAATTGTACACTTAACACTTTGCTACACACATTGTTGCTCCTTACCTCTTCCTGAAAGTCTAGAATGAAAAGTGAGCTACAACAAGCTCAATAAGATAAACAAGGCTAAAGAAAAATTTTATGGATGGAAAGAAATAATGTGCATGATCATTTGTAGCTTATGTACATATTCATAACATATCACATGTTATAATTGTATAAATCATGTAAATGAAAAGACATGTAATGTAGAAAATAATGATTGCTTTATAAAACATGTATTTCATTGACATTTCATGATAATCATAGAAATGTCACTTGTAATTATATAGGCCTCATTTATTTCTATATTATGTCATGTCATTGGGTCGTTACCTTGCGTGAATGTTACATTAACCATTGATAAAGGTCCATTCCAATATAACAATTATCAATAGACCGATCGCAACGGTCTTGGAGTTTTGTTCCCATTTGAATGTTAGGAGTTCGAAATCTCATCGCTCCTTATCATCCATAGTTGCAAATATTAATGTAATAACCTACCTATAACATCACTTGTAACATTTTTTAAGTCATAATTGTTATAACAAATATTCATCATAGATATTTAATATGTCATATGCATGAATCATAATAAACAAATACATGTAGACAATGATTTCATAAACATATTCATCATATTCACAACATAGTAAAATCATAAGTATCTTGAGAAACAAATCAAATTTTCATTCATACAGTCTATGCAGGTATTTATCCACAACATGCAAAAAATCATAAATGTAATTTTTTCTAATAGAATCATATGAAAACCGACATAGAGTTATTTTTATTAAGTTATCACATGATTATTTCGCCTAAATTTATGGAGCAGCCCTACAATAAGTTTTTCCAAATTCATCTCAAGCTCCGTTTAGTGTAAATAACATAAAATTCGTAATACCCTAAATCTCATGAAATTCGTAATTGAGATCTTAAACTAACCTCAAATATGATTTTTTTACTTTAATTTATCTCGAAAGGGCTCTCAACATAAATATGTTTCTTCAATACCTTTCTATTCTATTCCCTCTTTCTTTCTTTCCCTCTAACGCTTCCCTCCAACCCTTCCCCAACTTGTGAAATGGACTCATCGGAGAGCATAGTATCAGTTTGACAATCTCATGGCTGTCCCGTAAAGTTACAACAACATGTAACACGTGAAATGCCTTAATTTGTGGAAAATATCAAAACATAAACGCAGGGAAGGAAAGAAATGTTTATAATGTTGTAAAAGAGGGATTTTTACTCACAATAGCCGCTTGAGGCTCCCTGCGGGTTGCGTCGCTGCACCTGTTATGGTGTCGTGATTGCAAACCTTCTAAGCATGCGAACTCAAAGTAACGGGAGAGGGAAAACGAGAGGAATGCGACGTTTATCTAAGGCCCACTTAATNCTAAACATCGAAAACTGAATCAAGAAGCAAGGAAATAAAAGAACAAAAATGGGGTGAGAGAGAGGAGACGCTGATCCATCTAAATAATGAAAAGGAGACTGAATCAATTTTCAAAACTCGTATTGAAAAGACCTGGAAAAGTAGGGTCCAAGGTCTTTCCTAGTAAACATAAAATATTTCTTTGCGCTGATTCTCCAAACCCCGAGAATGCAGGATTAATCCAATCAACCAAATGCTTTTTCAAAATGAGATTCAAAATTTCCCAAACTTCGAAAGAAAATGATCGCGGGGAAATCGCCGTTAATATCTCTAAACCCATACTAAAAAATCAAGATTCCTCCAACTTTCAAATTAATAGATAGCCTCATACATTAAATAAGCACGAAGTCTTCCCATAAAACTAGATAGATGCTCACGATCGGGGTCAGCAGAGCAGAGAAAACAACCAACAAGGCTCTCGGCCAAAGCCAGGGATGGGGACAGGAGGGCTCACAGCCAGGGCCAACAAAGAAGAGGAAACAACCCAACAAGGCCCATAACCAAAGACAGCCTAAAAGACAACAGGTAAAGCTGACAATTAAGGCATCAAAGGGGCCCGAAAAGAACTAATAAAGCTCACGGTTTAAGGCAGCAAAGAACAGCTGCAAAAGCCCACGACCCAAGGCCATTCAAAGCACAAAGGGGCTCACAGCTAAAGACAACAAAAAGACCACCAAAGGCAACGAATTGCAAAATTTGTGCGCGCGGGAGTGCGAATTGTGCAGAAGACCACCCTAAGACTCAGAAAGGTCCTACAGGAATCCCTTTTGGGTTTCCTCATGTCGGTTTCATCCTTCTAAGTGCTAGAAGTCGATACCGCACACGCGAAGCTCCAAAAGGGGACGGAAGTAGGTCGAACTCCTAAAACGAGGCGGGTCACATTTCTAAGGCTCTAAGATAGTCGCCGGGAGACCCCTAAGGCTAGATCCTAAATTCTAAGAGAAAGACTAGGCCTCACTAAAAATGAGGTCAACATCCTCCATGTGACAAGATCTTCCCATACATAGAAATAATACCCATTTTTGGATCTTTTGTTGTGAGTTCTCTTGTCCAACTAGCATCAGTGTAAACTTCTATCTCCCCATTGTCTGATTTTTTAAAGAATAATTCTCTGTCAGTGGTCTTCTTAAGAAACCTCAATATTCTGTAAATTATCTCAAAATATTTTTCATTTGAACTATTCATATGCTAACTCACAATGCTGGCAGAATAAGCGATATTAGGTTTAGTATGTGATTGGTAGATAAACTTTCTCATTAATCTCGGGTATCAACTTTTTGACACTAGTGTCGTTTCTCTCCTTGAATATAACTTTTTATTGAAATTCATAGGTGTCTCAGTAGGTATACACCTCATCATTCTTCTCTCTTTTAGTAAGTCTAAGATATTCTTTTTTTGGGATATAACAATTCTACTCTCGGACCTGAACACTTCCATGCCCAAAAAATATCTCATAGCTCTTGGATCTTTGATTTCAAATTCAATGGCACTAACCTCAATAGTCCCCCCCCTCCCAATTTCTTTTTTTTCATCACCTGTTAGGATTATATCAACTACAAAGACAATGAGTATAGCTTTNTCGTCTAGAAGGGTGTCTTGAACCTCACTTAGTGGGCTATTTCCCAGCCTAAACAGGTATTCGTCAGGTGGACAACCAATTTTAAAACATATTTTACAATTTATGTTTTTGACATACATACAAATTTTAAACATGCAAAGAAGAGTTATCAATTTTGTTCAAATCTCAAAAAAAGATTATCAAATTTTGTTTTATAAAGAAGAATATATTTTATATTTTGAAATAGATTTTGGAAATTTTTATTGTCCATAAGACGATTACACTGTCAGGCATAGGATCGCCGACCCACTGAGGAGTATTGTCCACAAGACGATTACACTTTCAGACATAGGATCGCCGACCGACTGAGGAGGTTCGAGCCAACTCCCACTAGACTTATGTTGGTGAAGGATATCATATCCTATTGTTCATCAAATGTCTGGATCTTGATGTTATAGGATATGACATCTTTCTGCTCTATCTTCGGTGTGCCTTTATCATCAACACCGTACGCCCCAAAACGACAATCAAATGTCTGGATCTTGATGTTATAGGATAGGGCATATTTCTGCTCTATCTTCGGTGTGTCTTTATCATCAACACCGTACGCCCCAAAACGACTACTTGCGACCTTGTTGATGGTTTTCACGTATATCCAAACAATCAAATGTCTGGATCTTGATGTTATAGGATAGGGCATATTTCTGCTCTATCTTCGGTGTGTCTTTATCATCAACACCGTACGCCCCAAAACGACTACTTGCGACCTTGCTTGATGGTTTTCACGTATAGCAAAAGGCTATAGGTGGACACTTATGCATCGGACATAAGCATCGAAAACCGAACCAAGAAGCAAGCAAAAGAAAAGAACAAAAATGGGGTGAGAGAGAGGAGAAGACAATCCACTAAGCATCGAAAACCGAATCAAGAAACAAGGAAATAAAAGAACAAAAATGGGGTGAGAGAGAGGAGACACTGATCCATCTAAAACCCGAAGAAGGAGACTGGATCAGTTCTCAAAAACTCCTATCGAAAAGACCTGGTGGGGTCTTTTCTGACAAACACAAAATATCCCTTCGCGCTGATTTTCCCAAACCCCAAAGACGTAAGGTCTTTCCTGATCAGTTCTCCAAACCCCAACGACGTGGGACTAATCAAATCGACCAAATATTCTTCCAAAATGAGATTTAAAATTTTNATTTTCAAAACTCGTATTGAAAAGACCTAAAAAAGTAGGGTCCAAGGTCTTTCCTAATAAACATAAAATATTACTTAGCGCTGATTCTCCAAACCCCGAGAACGCAGGATTAATCAAATCAACAAAATGTTTTTTCAAAATGAGATTCAAAATTTCTCAAACTTCGAAAGAAAATGATCGCAGGGAAATCGCCGTTAATATCTCTAAACCCATACTAAAAAATCAAGATTCCTCCAACTTTCAGATTAATAGATAGCCTCATANGAAAAAACACCGTCAGTATTTCCAAATTCGTATTAAGTCCGAAATTCTTCCAACTTTTAATCCATAACTTCATATATTAAATAAGCACAGAGATCTTCCTACCAAACCACCTAAATGCTCACGACCAGGGTCAATAGAGAGGAGGAAACAGCCCGCAAGGCTCTCGGCCAAGGCAAGGAACAGTGGTAAAAGAGGTTCATGATTAAAGTAGGGGACAACTGCCAAGGCCCACAACCAAAGGCAACCCAAGGCACAAGCAAGGCCCACAACCACAACAGCCCNGAAAAACGAACCAAGAAGCAAGGAAATAAAAGAACAAAAATGGGGTGAGAGAGAGGAGACACCGAACCAAGAAGCAAGGAAATAAAAGAAAAAAAATGGGGTGAGAGAGAGGAGACACTGATCCAGAACCAAGAAGCAAAAAAATAAAAGAACAAAAATGGGATGAGAGAGAGGAGACACTGATCCATCTAAAACAACGAAAAAAGCAAGGAAATGAAAGAACAAAAATGGGGTGAGAGAGAGGAGACACTGATCCATCTAAAACAACGAAAAAGAAGGTGGATCGGTTCTCAAAACTCGTATCGAAAAGACCTGGAAAAGTAGGGCTCGAGGTTTTTCCTGCAGTTCTCAAAAACTCCTACCGAAAAGACCTGGAAAAGTAGGGCCCGAGGTCTTTCCTGACAAACATAAGNAAGGAGATTTAAAATTTTCCAAACCTCGAAGGAAAATGATCGCGAGAAAACCACTGTCAATACTTCCAAACCCGTACTAAATTCGAAACTCTTCCAACTCAATCCATAACTCCATATATTAAGTAAGCATAGAAATCTTCCCATAAAAATCACATAAATGCTCACAATCGAGATTACTACAAAGAGATGAACAGCAGGTAGGACTCACGGCCAAGGCAAAACCCGAGGCACAAAAGGGGAGGAAACTCACGGCTGAGGCAAACCCAATGAACAACAAGTGAGGCTCACGGACGGGGCAAACCCAAATCAATTTTCCATAGCGAGTACAAAACATCACCAATCTCTTAAAGTAACAAGTTTGATCCATCTACAATCATTCAAATGATTCAAACTCAACAAGAGGGGATAAATTAAACTCAAGAAAGTCCAATGGGTCTCACGGGTATGAGTAGGAACCAAAGCCAATAAAACCACCTCCAAATCATCCCTCGGGTAAGGGCCAAACAAAGCAAACCAAGCCCCCCCAACTAGAGCCAAACCGAGCCCAGCAAGGCTAAAACAAGAGCTCTTAAAGCTAGGAAGAGAGCTCTAACACCTCAATAAAAGTCAAAAACTCAAGTCTCCACAAAAAAAAAAAAAATCAACATCCCATACTCCTGAAATGAAAACCTAGCACCAACAAAAGCCCAAAGCCGAGCCATTCAAGGCCCAAAATTAAGCCCAACGATATTAAAATCCAGACCTCCATAAAACATTAAAACTATAGCCATTTTAAGCCCAAAATCGAGACTCCAAAATCAAGCCAAAACCAAGTCATAGCTAAGACTCGAAGTCAGGTTACAACAGAATAGTAGAAAGAAAGCATTTCCATACCCCTGAGACATCAAAATATAGAAACGACGCATGCCTTACACATGANTCGAGACTCCAAAATCAAGCCAAAACCGAGTCATAGCTAAGGCTCGAAGTCAGGTTACAACATAATAGTAGAAAGAAAGCATTTCCATACCCCTGAGACATCAAAATATAGAAACAACGCATGCCTTACACATGAACAACTACAGAGCTATTCCAAATCAACATAAATTCATCCACCACACGTGTATTTACTCCAAGACACCGGTGGGATGCCAAAACCGAGCCCAACGAGGGCCTCTGTAAAGATAGAGCTCTATTCATTTTAATTCCAAAACCAAGACTCCAAACCCAGCCAAAATCGAGCCTAGCAAGAGCCAAAACAAACAAAGCCAAAGCTCAACAAGAACCAGAAGCCAAAACCGAGCTTAATAAGAACCAAAAGCCAAAGCCAGAGCTCAACAAGAANTAGCTCTATTCATTTTAATTCCAAAACCAAGACTCCAAACCCAGCCAAAACCGAGCCTAGCAAGGGCCAAAACAAACAAAGCCAGAGCTTAATAAGAACCAGAAGCCAAAATCGAGTTTAATAAGAATCAAAAGCCAAAGCCAGAGATCAAAAAGAACCAAAAGCCAAAGCCAGAGCTCAACGAGACTAAAACAGGCCCAAGCATTGATATAAATTAGGCTTTAACAAAAATTAAAGTTTCAGCCGCCTGAAGGTAAAACCAAGCCATCCAAAGCCAAGGAACAACCTGCATGTCTAAATATTCCAAGCATACAACGATTACAACAGATTTTTGAGTAGGGGAGATGTCTCATGAAGAGTTAAGTCAAGCTCTCAAAACAAGATACAAAGCTTTCCAAATTAAATAAATTTTTCTCGTAGCATACATTTCAAACTCGAGAAAGCCACAGGAACTAAACCGAGCCCCCACATATGTATAAGAAGTAAAGTGAAATCTCTAGCATTTATTTTAAGCAAGAGTAAGTCTTAAGATGCCAAAGCCGAAACCTCCCTATCATGCATGAAANGTCAAGCTCTCAAAACAAGATACAAAACTTTCCAAATTAAATAAATTTTTCTCGTAGCATACATTTCAAACCCGAGAAAGCCACAGGAACTAAACCGAGCCCCCGCATATGTATAAGAAGTAAAGTGAACTCTCTAGCATTTATTTTAAGCAAGAGTAAGTCTTAAGATGCCAAAGCCGAAACCTCCCTATCATGCATGAAAGACCCAATAAATTCTTTAATATCTCATGCTAAACGAAAGATAAGTGAAAAGTTTCACAATACACATGTCAACATGCTTGTAAGAGGAGTAGAAATTATTCCAAAGTCATGTTTTAACTTTCTAAGTGTTTCCAACATAAACATGCCACAATAATCATAAAGATGCCATAGCCTCCCTAGTTTAAGCAATTAATCAAGTTTAGCTCTTAGGACATGCCCACATTTCCATTCTTTAAATGCACCTGAAGTGTATCTCAACAATATATCAAAGCAAAATGAACTAGCATGTTGTATTATCCAACAGAGTTAAGCTCAAAGGACAGAGAGAAAAAAAAAACCTCAAAGAAACAGGGCACCGAAGAAGGGGGGGAAGAATGGTACCTCCCAAGAATGCTAAAGCAAAGCCCTGCAACACAAGAGTTCACCCCAGAGAAGTGCCCTCACAGAAATTCCCTCTTCAAGCTCCTCTCACAGCTAAAATTTCCACTCCTCTCAAAAACTTTTCTCAACAACCTCCAAAATTTTCAAAAGGAGTTGTGTATATAGGTAGAGAATAGAGAGAAGAGAAAGAAGACCACCCTCCACCGTCCACGGAACTCGAATCGGGCCAAAAAAAAGAAAAGAATACACTCCCTGCTCACAGAAGGCGAAACCACCGAAGTCTCTCGGACCGAGCGGCGAGACCAATGGCAGTGAGGGAAGTATCGAGAAGAGGAGAAGAAATGCCATTCTCGTGTACCAGGGAACAAGCTTCCCAGAGTCAAACTGCCGAGAAAAGAAAATCTGCGGCTCAAGGAGACTGGCGCGGCTTCGGGAAGGAAGGCCGCGGGCAGAAGAAAGTCAGGGAAGGACGGACGNACATCTTGATAGTGTGTTGAAGTATTGAGCACACTCGACATTTATTGTCAGAGCTTATGTAGTTTTGTCGTAGTGTCTTCAGTACTATAATAAGTCTCACAAGCTGCTTTTCAAATCTTTTGTGCTATCCTGTAAAGCAATAAATTTTATCCAATTTCTGTGGTTATAGAATTGATCAACCAAGACATGCCTATATGATTCTGGATCTTTTTTGAGCGATAGGTAGGATCAATGAGCTCAGGAACTGTGCACTCTCCCATGAGATGTTCTTATTTTCATTTTCCAGAAATGCATATAACCACGAATTTGGACTATTGAAAGAAGTTATGGCCAATGAGTTTATGGTTTGTGATAAAGGAAGAGAGTTCAAGAGTTGTTTGAACAAAATTTCTGGTCTCTGATTCAAAACTAACCTCCAAAATAGAACTAGGTTGGCTAGAGGGATTCTGACTGTTGTAGGGAGGCTTCNCCGTCGTGACGAAACAAACGTCTTTCCTAGGCGAAATCGACGTTCCGGACGTGTCGGGGCAGTCCGTTTCGTCATCCGGAGTCGTTTGGGCAACCTCATCGCCGATCGAGTTAAAAACGCGTCTCGGTCAAAATCTTATTAAAATTTCAGCTCAAATTCGATTAAACAGTACGGCGAAGAGCGCAGCGACGCCAAATCAACGAGTATAGTCAATCCTAAGGCCGACAGTCCTATAGGAATGCTCCATGAGTTCCTTCGGAGTAGCCTTACCTGCTAAGCAATAGCGGTCAAGACTACTACATGGAACATCAAGTCGAGTGAAGAAAAGTCCAGAATTACTAACGGGAAGGGCTCCTTCTCTAGTTTTCTAGGAGTAGTCGACAGAAAAGTCCTACAGCTAGATCCTAGGCTACTAAGGAGGGGAAAACTATACCTCGACCGAAAGCGAGGTCAACAAACAATTATGTAACTTAATATATTATACCTCCTTCTATATAAATAAGGGGATTATTTCCTTAGAAAGTGTTAATCAACAATTCAGATTACTGTTAATTATTGTGCATTTCTCTTTGTCTCTCTCTCTTTTGTTTTACGCTTTATTTCTTAGGTGTGATTCACAGACTAATCAAAATTCAATAATATGAAAAGTTTAAGCGTGAGATATATAAAAACATAAGAATTTTGTGATATGTATGTAAATGCCCCCAAATTAAAAAAAAAATGCTTGATTGGAAAACCTCAGACCGGCGCATTTAGTTAAAGAAAAGCCAGGTTCGGAATGGATATCTATCAGAAATGGTAGAACTTATTTCTCACCTTAAACTTATCTGAAGGAAGGCTTTTTTTGTGGCTAAAATACTGTAATAAGCATATCAAATTGTGATTTCTATAATCGGGATTCAACTGTGCATACTGTTAGTTCGGTCTCAAAATGAAATTTAGATCTTTCTTTATTTTTGCTTTGTTACCCTATGTTTTGAATCTAGATTATGTTTGCAGTCCTGAATTTTCTCTAATTTTGAATGAGTTAAATCACATAGGCTTAATGATTTTTTTTTTTAAATTTCTTTGTGACGAATGGTATTAGTGTTTTAACTCCTTTTTTTGTACTATTTTTTACAGCTTTAAAACGTATATTTTTAGTTTATTCGCCTTTCTTCATAAATTTTCGATGCTACTTCATGTTGAAAGTTAAATTTGTTTGCGAAGTAAATTTATTGAAAATTCAAATTTTAGGTAATACACCTATTTTTAATAAATTATCCATATGGAGAATTGAAGGTTGAGATTCGTTTGCTGGTTTTGTATAATATATTGTTTGGATAAATTTTATTTTTATCTTTTGAAGTTCTAACCGTCAAGTGAAAGTGAAAGGGCAAAAGGTTTTATGAGAGATGGAAAAGAAAAAAAAAACATAGCTATTAAGGAGAGTTTGTGTGAGTTCTAGAGTTATATTTTATGAAAAAGCTGTGATTCTTTGTTCATTACATTTAATTGTTGTGTGATAAATTTTCAACAAAATGGCATTAAAATGATGGCAAATGTCCAATTTCTTCATGCTCTATAAGATTAACTACAATAATTATGTCATCAAAGAGCACAAGATCTGTGGTATACCGTGAGAAAGATTAGAATGAGCAAGATATCATTTCTATATTCCAAACGCAGTTGGAAGACTTAAAATATTTAAGAAGAAAGGGATAAAAAAGCTTTGCCTCATCTTTCAAGTGGTGAATGAAGATGGATTTAAGAAGATATCATGCACAATCATGTCCAAAGAAAGCATAAGGGGAGTTGAAATTATAACAAACGAGCAGAGCAAAGAGATTCATTTTCATACTCGTAAATGGGAGTTTAAATTTTTTTTTTTTAGAGGAATCTGAATATGTTTTAGATTATTTTTAGATTAAAATAAAATTATAGAGAAAATGTGCCATATTTTAAATAAAAAATTTAAGTGTATGACTTTCGCCATTGAAAAACTAAAAAGTTGGATACATGAGTGTGAAAACATTATTTGGTTTCTTGCAAGCCTACAAGAAAGAGCGAAAGGAGAAGAAAATATAAATATAGGTAATTGTGCTACTACAACTCATCTCGAAGGTAGAAATCATTGGTAATGATAGATGTCAAAGAGGAAGAGGGCATTGCCAATGGATGAAGAAGAGAAAATCTTGGTGGATAAAACAACTCTTCCAACTTCAGTAATAGGGCTTAGATTCTACAGCAAAAAAAGGCAATTTATGGTTGTATGTGGCAAGCATCATTTTAAATACTATAATTTTCAAAAAAATTGGCCACTATGTTTATGAGTGTAGGTGTATGAGAAAAGTTGAGGTGAGCAATTTTACTGATGACAATAGTGATGAAGATACACATTATCATTAACATGCAAGTATGGAGATAAAAACAAATAAAATAGATGATACCTCTATGATGGAGCAATCAATCCACATTTGTGCATAAAGAAGCGCATGTGTGGAGTTTAACAAGGTTTTAAGAGAAATTATACTATTTGGAGTTGAATTCAAAATATTGGTAGAAGATAAAGATAAATTCTTATGTTCTTAAAGAATGGATGTCATTAATTCATTTTGAATGTTTACTTTATATCTAGTATGAAAAAGAACATTGTGTCAAGGTGTATATATCAATTTTTTTTTCTTCAAAACTAAATATTCAGTGTGATGTTGCAAAGTGTTTTAAGGTTTTTTATAACAAGACATTATAGTTATAATATCTATGATACAAATGCCTCAAATTTGAAAGTCATAAATTTTTATCAAAAAAGGAGATTGTGAGATGCTATATTGCATTAACCAAATTGATCAACTATGCAAATAATGTTTTCTTAAGAAAAAATCTCACAATTTTTTTTTTTTTCAAAAGAGTCAACTTCAAGAGCTACAAATCACTTGATCTCATACTCATCAACTTTGTTGCCTCATTACGTTGATATATTTTGGTTAGAACAAATATTTTTCTTTGTTGATGATTTTTCAAGAAAAAAGTGTTTAAAGATTTTAAGAAGTTTAAATATCTTGTTGAGATAAAATCGATTTTAATAATATGGGCTTGAGATTTGATTGGTGTGATGGTTTCTCATCCAACACATTTCAAAAATATTGTAAATATCGTTAAATTTGAAGTTTGCTATCAGTGCCAAAATCTTTCTTATAAAATTAAAAAATCAAATAATTCTCAACATATCTTTGTGTGCTCAAAAGGAAGATAGCTTAAAGTGTTTTTGGTCGGTGCAGTTGCTTGTGCAACCTTCTTTGCAAGTCGCTCCCCACAAAAAGTGTGTGGAAAAATTGTGCTAGAAGCATTGAGTAGAAGGAAGCCGTGAATCTTTCATCCCAAAGTATTTGGAAATGTTGTTTATGTCCATGTTTCCAATAAGAAGAGAACAAAGTTTGATGACAGACCTGAAAAGTATGCATTCATTGGTTTTGACTCTAGCTCCAAAGCTGACAAGCTCTATAATCTAAGTAATAGTAGGGCTTATTAGTCTTGTCTTGGAGTTTGATGAAGATCTTTGGGAGTGGAACAAAAATACCACATCTTATTTTTTTTCCTTTGAAAAGAGGAAGAAAATGAATTAATGACCTCCATTCTTCCTGTCATTAATGAATTAATGAAATCCATCTTAAATTGCAACCTATCATACTCCCTTGCTGTCATTTCCTTGAACTTTTTCATAATATTTTGCCACCCTTATTTGTTAAAATAGGTGGTGGGACCTTTTCATAGCTCAATCTCCTTAAGACACAGGTCGCAAAATATAACTGTAACTTCCCCATCCCACATGGCTAGTGATCCGACTTCTTTGGTCTTAACTATTGAGTTACTACCAAAGAAAAGACAAAACATTAATATTTCAGATCAATAAGAAAATAAACATTAGCCCATTCTCATATTTTTCATTTGAGACAAATGACATCCCCAACCCACACACACACCCACAACCAGAGCCCCAAACCACACACACACCCATAGCCACAGCACAGAACAACCAAACACATCCCACAACTCACAGTTCACAACCCACAACTCTTAGCCACAACCACATTCACAACCACAACCACAACCACAACCCACAACCCACAACCCACAACCGCAACAACAATCACAACCCAAAGCCTACACAACTCCCAACCACACCACATCACACTACAACCCACATCAAGACCCATAACTAACACAACCCCACACCCCCCACAGACCCAACCAACAGACCACCACTCAAACCCAACCACACCACAACCTTAGACCACCCACAAACCCAACTCATGCAGATACAGAACACAGCCACCACACAACCCACAGACCACCACCCAAGCCCACAACCACTAGAAACACGGACACCATGCCAAAGCCACACCCACAACACCTCAACCCACAGCCATAGAGCCAACCACAACCATCAACCTAACCCACAACCACCACAGAACCACAAAAAACCACAACCCACAACTATCACCACAACCAACAACCACCGCAAAGTAGAATCCAGACTAAAGAACCACAACCAACAACCACCACAAAGCCAACCACAACCACCACAAAGCCACCACAACCACCACAACCAACAACCACCATAAAGCATAGCCACCCCAAAGCCAACAAGCACCACTGAACCACGAAGAACCACAAACGACAACTATCACCACAACCAACAACCACTGCAGAGCACAACCCAATCCACAACCACATGTACATAGCTCAGATTATAGGAAATATCCCCACATTTCACACAACCACTAAAAGCACAAACATCACCCCAAAGCCACACCTAAAGCACCTTAATCCATTGCCACAAAGTCAGTCACAACCACCAACCCAACCCACAACAATCGGTACAATGCTTCATTTATATTTCTCTCATGAAAAAAAAAGAAGAGTATAAAAATTAAAAGGATGACACATGACAACACTTCCATTTTTAGCATAATAAAGTAAGTTATTGTCAAACAACAGAAGCTTCTGACATCTCAAAAACTAGTTAATCAATCTTTCTCAACTTTTAAAACCAATAAAACATATAATTATGAAAAATAATAGTAGCATTACTTCACAACATATGACAAAATTTTGGGGCATTTACATGCATATCACAGAACTCTTTTGTATTTTACATATCTCACACTGAGGCCTTCATATATAGACAAATAGCACAACTTACTTTCGCATTAACTTTGAAATTTTGGTACTTTTGATGGATAACCGACATGGAGCTTTGTATCTATTGGTACTATAGTGTTGCGTTATGACATGAATTTATATTGGCTTGCACATTATCTTGCCTGTCTTTAAGAAAGTTCATAATGAATATTGGATGGACAATATGACAAATAATGGTGAAGGCATAAGCCTGGCTGGGGAGTTAATTTTTAGGTAACCCATAAATAAAACTAAATGTGTAATTCATGAAAATCTACTGCTCAAATGACTAAAGAAAACCCAACAAATCCACAGGAAACAATAGAGCCAAAACGAACCATCAAAAACAAGGATCTTTGATAAAGATCCAAACAACTGAAGAAAACCCAACAGGTCAACAGATCGAACAAAGAAAAATGGCTCAAGCGAAAGAGGGGAAGGGAGATGTTGGCGTTCTCACCTTTCGATCGCGAGAGAGGGGANCGTTGCGTTATGACATGAATTTATACTGGCTTGAACATTATCTTGCTTGTCTTTAAGAAAGTTCATAATGAATATTGGATGGACAATATGACAAATAATGGTGAAGGCATATAAGCCTGGCTGGGGTGCTAATTTTTAGGCAACCCATAAATAAAACAAAATGTGTAATTCGTGAAAATCTACTCCTTAAATGACTAAAGAAAATCCAACAAATCCACAGGAAATAAAAGAGCCAAAACAAACCATCAAAAACGAGGATCTTTGACAAAGATCCAAACAACTGAAGAAAACACAACAGGTCAACTGATTCAACACAGAAAAATGGCTCAAGTGAAATAGGGGAAGGGAGATGTTGGCGTTCTCACCTTTCGATCGCGAGAGAGGGGAGGGAGATGTCGGTGCAATCACGAGAGGGGGAAGGAGATACCAGCGCGGTTAATAGGAAACATGGGCCGCGGGGTCGAACCCACGGTCAGCGTTCCACAGTTTTTTCAACTACAACATGAAAATGCTGTGAACAAATGGAAAAAAAAAGGAGTGCGGTTTGGTGCCGTGCCTAGTATAACCAATTATGGCTTACCTTGCACTTTTTGAAATAAATAGGAGATTGTTCAATATAATGATAGCGCTTTTGGTGGAGATTTGGATAATATAATCAACACCATTATATTTGTATTCTGTGTTGGAGATGATGTCTTTATTTAGATGTTATAGAAACAACATATTGTTATACTCTCAACTTGTGAAGTCGAATCTCGCATTGCAATTTCATGTGCTTGTTGTATTATTTGGTTAAGAAATTTGTTAAATAAATTGTACTCTTTACAAGAGAAGCCTGCTGAGATATATATATATATATATATNAACCAGCAGTCAGCATTCCACGGTTTTTTCCACTACATACTGAAAATGTTGTGAACAAATGGAAAAAAAAAAGAGTGCGGTTTGGTGCCGTGCCAAGTATAACTAACTATGGCTTACCTTACTCTTTTTGAAATAAATATGAGATTGTTCAATATAATGATAGCGCTTTTGGTGGAGATTTGGATAATATAATCAACATCATTATATTTTTATTTTGTGTTGGAGATGATGTCCTTANAGGAAACACGGGCCGTGGGGTCGAACCCGCGCTCAGCATTCCACGGTTTTTTCCACTACATACTGAAAATGCTGTGAACAAATGGAAAAAAAAGGAGTGCGGTTTGGTGCCGTGCCAAGTATAACTAGCTTACCTTACTCTTTTTGAAATAAATATGAGATCGTTCAATATAATGATAGCCCTTTTGGTGGAGATTTGGATAATATAATCAACATCATTATATTTTTATTTTGTGTTGGAGATGATGTCCTTATTTAGATGTCATAGAATCAACATATTGTTATACTCTCAATTTGTGAAGTTGAATCTCGCATTGCAATTTCATGTGCTTGTCGTATTATTTAGTTAAGAAATTTGTTAAATAAATTGTACTCTTTACAAGAGAAGCCCGCTGAGATATATATATATATATATGCAACAAATCAACACTTGCATCTATAAATCATCTTGTAAATCATAATAGAAGCAAGTACATTGGCACCCTTTTGTGTTATATAAAAGAATGCAATGCCAAAAAGAAGGCGAAGTTAAAGTATGTGATCTCCTAGGAATGATCAACAAGCTTCTTTATCAACTCGAACTAAAATTTTTTGTAAAGTTACAAAACATTTTTGTAGTTGCAAATCAAGATTAATAGAGGTTATTGAAAAATAAACTTCNGAAGTTAAAGTCTGCAATCTCCTAGGAATAATCAACAAGCTTCTTTATCAACTCGAACTAAAAGTTTTTGTAAAGTTACAAAACATTTTTGTAGTTGCAAATCAAGATTAATAGAGGTTATTGAAAAATAAACTTCTTTGCAAAGTAAATTTGTTAAATGTTCAAATATTAAACAATACATATCCTACATTTGTGTATGATAGATTTGGTGAATGAAGAACGTAATGTTGACATTATTTTAGCCGGTGATTAATGTGGGGTGAATTAGTTTCAAGTCTATACAAATACTCTTATTNGTTCTTTGCAAAGTAAATTTGTTAAATGTTAAAATATTAAACAATATATATCATACATTTGTGTATAATAGATTTGGTGAATGAAGAACTAAATGTTGACATTATTTTAGCCGGTGATTAATGTGGGGTGAATTAGTTTCAAGTCTATACAAATACTCTTATTTAAAATTTTAAAATTTCAAGTGAGAATCAAAAGTTTCTAAGAGAGGAAATAAAAACAAAAATAAGCACAGCTTCTAAAGAGTTTGAATGCTGCTTATTATTAGAAAAAAAATGTATTTTGTATTTATAAAAGTTTAGTTTTATATCTACCACAAATCTTATTACACTAAAATATAATTCATATAATTTTCTATTCAGTAGATGTTATTTGTCTTTTAGCTTCAATATAATTATTTCTTATTCTTACCATTAATCCAGTTTATCATTCTCATTTCTCTTGTATTTACTGTTAAAGATTTCTCCATCACCCAAGAATTAGATCCATATAACCTGACTGTTAAAGTTGAAGCCAGATAATTAGTGGCAGAACTGTAATCTCAAATGAGTGTGGGCAGAAAAATTTTCTTAAATTTTGGGGGATTAAGCTTCCATAATGTATAGGATTGTTTGAAGATTTAATTGAAAAGTTTGCATACTATGCATGATTACATGGGATTTTTATTAGATTTTGGTGGGGCTAGAGTCATCCAAACTTTCTCCTTGATTTTATTACTGCAAAATAATAATAATAATAAGTCAGATTCATGTAATATGATGAATGAAATTGGGCTCAAATGTAATATTACCCCAAGTTCTAAATTGCGGGCCTTTTACCAGTCAAGCATAATGATATCACAAATCTAAATATTCACATAATTTATACAGTAATTTACTCATCGTTTGTATTTATTCTATGTCCTTTTGCATTTGTATTTTATTAATTTATTTATTTTAACAAATAATAATAATAATAATAGTAAACGCATATTCTAGTAGTGTTTATATGTCTCTAAACTTGTTATAATATATATAATCACTTTATTCGCTGTATTTTCTGAATGCAGTCCGGCGGCATTATGTTGCTGCTGCTGCTGTATGATTGAAGAATGCTGATTTTGAGGAATTTTTCTCCCATCCAAGGTTATAAATGATAAATCTGATTGGGAAAAGAAAGAAAGTTGGGATATTACATACACCAGAAACATTCATATTTACAAACCAAATATTAAGGTTAAGTATGTCACGATCAAATTATTGAGAATTTGATAATAATGAAAAATATGGGTTGAGGTTTTATCATAAATTTTAATATTTTAGTGTGAATTNGAGAAAGAAAGTTGGGATATCACATACACCGGAAACATTCATATTTACAAATCAAACATTAAGGTTATGTATGTCAAGATCCAACTATTGAAAATTTGATAATAATGAAAAATATGGGTTTAGATTTTATCATAAATTTTAATATTTTAGTGTGAATTTAAAAAATGGATAAATGGGGCGCTTGATTTGTAAATATTAATATTTTAAACGCTTAGTACACAATTGTCTCAGCACGTATTTACATATCTCACGCCCAAACTATCATATTTGCATACAAAGCACGTCGGTTTTTTTCTGATTCCTGGATGTTTTATGGCTGCATTATGTCACATACCGTCGCATACAGTACAATGACACGTCTTGAAAACGGTATACGGCGCACCTTGAATCTAATAGCTTATGCAGCTTCCAATTTTGACTTCTGCTGCCTACAAATGTTATTACAACTCTTTGTTACGGCTATGTGACCAACTACAGTTTGCGTGACTCATTTCAACTCCAGCTTCTGCAGCTTATGAACATTGTCACATCTCCAAACTACGGTCTTTGTTTGTGGCAAACCGATGCTTTTGAAGCTACTGTCTATGGCCTACATGACTAACGACTATCATGACTTTCAACTACAAACTCTACAAAAAGTTGGTGTTACAGCCATTGTCTGCCACATTCACGAAGAATTACTATCTAAATTGCAATTAATTGTGGTCTTTTTGGCCATTGAAATATATATTTACTCTTTTGTGATATTTTTTTCTTGGTAAGATTGACCTATTCCAACATAATATGCCAACCAATTTTAAAGGCTTGAGAATTTCAACATTAATTCCCTTTCCAATTAGGTGATAGCATTTATTGTCTTTCATAGTCTTATTAAATACAATAACAGGCCAACTGTTCATTAGGTAATAAATCTTTCAAACTCCGAGATATATTAGGTTTTTATTATATAGAAAAATTTATATACGTGTCATTCAATTACGAACTATTTATTTAAGTAACACCTAAATTTTAATTTTTACGTATATACCACATTAATGTTGAATTCCACTTTTTTATAAAAAAGTNCTTTCTCCATCACCCAAGAATTAGACTGTTAAAGTTGAAGTCAGATCATTAGTGGCAGAACTGTAATCTCAAATGAGTGTGGGCAGAAAAAATGTCTTAAATTTTGGGGGATTAAGCTTCCATAATGTATATGATTGTTTGAAGATTCAATTGAAAAGTTTGCATACTATGCATGATTACATGGGATTTTTATTAGATTTTGGTGGGGCTAGAGTCATCCAAACTTTCTCCTTGATTTTATTACTGCAAAATAATAATAAGAAAAAGAAAGATAATCAGATTCATGCAATATGATGAATGAAATTGGGCTCAAATGTAATATTACCCCAAATTCTAAATTGCGGGCCTTTTACCAGTCAAGCATAATGATATCACAAATCTAAATATTCACATAATTTATACAGTAATTTGCTCATCGGTTGTATTTATTCTATGTCCTTTTGCATTTGTATTTTATTATTTTATTTATTTTAACAAATAATAATAATAATAATAGTAAACGTATATTCTAGTAGTGTTTATATGTCTCTAAACTTGTTATGATATATATAATCACTTCATTCGCTGTATTTTCTGAATGCAGTCCAGCGGCATTATGTTGCTGCTGTATGATTGAAGAATGCTGATTTTGAGGAATATTTCTTCCCATCTAAGGTTATAAATGATAAATCTGATTGGGAAAAGAAAGAAAGTTGGGATATCAGCATACGCCAGAAACATTCATATTTACAAATCAAACATTAAGCTTACGATCAAACCATTGAGAATTTGATAATAATGAAAAATATGGGTTGAGGTTTTATCATAAATTTTAATATTTTAGTGTGAATTTAAAAATTGGATAAACGGGGCGCTTGTTTTGTAAATATCAATATTTTGAATGCTTAGTACGTAATTGCCTCAGCACGTATTTACATATCTCACGCCTAAACTTTCATATTTACATACAAAGCACGTTGGTATTTTTCTGACTCCTGGATGTTTTATGGCTGCATTATGTCACATATCATTGCATATAGTGCAATGACACGTCTCGAAAATGGTATACGGCGCACCTTGAATCTAATAGCTTATGCAGCTTCCAATTTTGGTTTATGCTGCCTACGAATGTTATTGCAACTCTTTGCTACGACCTATGTGACCAACTACGGTTTGCGTGACTCATTCCAACTCCAGCTTTTGCACCCTACGAACACTGTCACATCTCCAAACTACGGTCTTTGTGGCAAACCGATGCTTTTGAACTTACCTCCTATGGCTTACATGACCAATGACTATTATGACTTTTAACTACAAACTCTACAGAAGGTTGGCGTTACAGTCATTGTCTGCAACATTCACGCTATCTAAATTGCAATTAATTGTGGCCTTTTTGACCCGATACTACTATCATTATTGAAATACAGTTGTACATCAACCATTACATAGTTAATTTTTTAATATTTACCCTTTTGTGATATGTTTTTCTTGGTAAGATTGACCTATTCCAACATAATATGCCAACCAATTTTAAAGGCTTGAGAATTTCAACATTAACTCCCTTTCCAATTAGGTGATAGCATTTATTGTCTTTCATAGGCTTATTAAATACAATACAGGCCAACTGTTCATTAGGTAATAAATCTTTCAAACTCCGAGATATATTAGATTTTTATTATATAGAAAGATTTGCATACGTGTCATTCAATTACGAACTATTTATATAAGTAACACCCAAATTTTAATTTTTACGTATATACCACATTAATGTTGAATTCCACTTTTTTTTTTTATAAAAAAGTGATATTTTTGTTGTGATATAAATGATTTTGGATGTTATAAATGTAAAAAAGTAAATTTTAGATATTAGATATTTAAATGTACAGAAAATGGGTGGTATGTATGTAAATATGCCTTTTTTAATTATACCAAAATAATTGAAGTAAATCATTGGGTCATGATATTTATGAACGGTGGTAAACGATGATAAAACAAATTATAATATATTGAAACTAAGGGCGGTTTACATGCATGCCATACAATTCTTATTTAAAATGTAATAAATCTTTTATTGTTATGTTTTGATGGGATAAATAGGTATAAATGAGCTCAGCCGGCTTGATTCACGAGTTGAGCTTATCGACCCACAAGCTTGAGCTCGAGTTTATACTTAATCTTGTTTACTAATTTATTACTTCGCTGCAGAGCTTCTATCACGCATCAAGATGTTTGATATGAAAAGACATAAAATTTTAGTTGTTTGTATGTAAAAATCTTAATTTATATTAAATTTATAAAAAAACTATTGAAAGTAAAATAAATTTATAGATGAATAACTAAATTTATTTTGAGATTAAATATATTTATAATTTAATAATTTATAAAAGTTTTTTCAATCAAAATCAATTANCACTTAATCTCGCTTACTAATTTATTACTTCGCTGAGAGCTTCTATCAAGCATCAAGATGTTTGATATGAAACGACGAAATTTTAGTTGTTTTTATGTAAAAATTTTAATTTATATTAAATTTATAAAAACTTTCGAAAGTAAAATAAATTTATAGATGAATAAATAAATTTATTTTGAGATTAAATATATTTATAATTTAATAATTTATAAAAGTTTTTTCAATCAAAATCAATTAATGCCAATATTATAATTTGTTTTAGATATTGAGACTTTGAAAAATTATGCAATTAATCTTAATCAAACAGTAATTTTCCCATTATGGTGTGCGAATATAAATCAAATGATGGCATTAATAAGTCAAAAAATAATTAATTAGATTTAATACATAGGAAAACTTTTCCACACTATTGTTAAAATTATTGGACTTTTTGTGGACTTCATTAAGAACATGAAATCATTGACCAATCTATTTTCTTATTACATTATGANATATTGTTAAATTTATTGGACCTTTTGTGGACTTCATTAAGAACAAGAAATCATTGACCAATCTATTTTCTTATTACATTATAATAAGAGAAATGATGGATTTTTAGACTTAGAGGGATGATATAAGGTCAAAAGTGGTGGGAAATAAATATAGAATGTGGATTCTCTATTTTAAATTTGATAAAAAAATCTATATATTTTTTTCTCATTGACTTAGTCTTAGAATGTGTGCAATATAATTCTCATGTATGTACAAATAAACTTTCATATTTACATCAACATTCATATGTTTAATGAGCTCACCCGACCGAGTCCAATGTGACGACCTGCTAATAACAACGAAGGCTGGCGTGCCTGTCGCAGAGAAACATCCAATAAAGCCTACGAATGAGTCCGTCTTCACTCGTACAAAACTCCATAGGCCGAGCCAACTAAACAAGCAACCTATGTCTAAATATGCAATACAACATATTAAAGTATTTGATAACTTCTACAACATGTCATAAACTAAATCATTTTGCACCAATGTGGCTAGAGGCTACGTTAAATCGATGAGCTAATGAATCAATATTGTTTATAAATAATTCAACTAGTTCCAATATCAATATTTCTTTTTTTATTATTTTTATTTTGATCGGTTGATTAAAAATAATAAAAAATATATTAACAAATTTTATATCAAATTTCACGTCACAAACTCATGATTTAAAGACATTCAAAATATTCAAAAAGACGAAATCTCTTAATCAAATTTTAATTTTACATAAAAAATATCACTATTATTTATTTTTAAATATGAAATATACAATTTCATGTATAGGTTTATGAATGAGGACACTTTTGTCATATCTGTAAATATTAAATTTTATTTATTAGATATATAAATTTTATGAAAATTTGTATGTAATTTTTCTAGAGAAAATTGCATACAAACCACCCAAAACATTTACAATTTAACCAACTAGATGATTTTTTTAATCACTAAAATGATGTATTTATGCGTGCTATTGAGAATTTGATAAAAATGAAAAATTAGGGTTGGGGTTTTATTCAGATGGTCCGTATATTATTGCCTCTTTTTTTTTAATATTTATCTTGTACCGCTCAATTCTTAATTCTTATGTATTTATGCATCTATCTATGGGGGTGTCAATTCGGGTCAGCAAGTCGAGTTCGAATCTGACCTAAAAATGAATCGATCTGAATAATAAATATGTCAAAACTAAGACACAAACGACCCGAACTAGAGCTTGACCTACTAATCTGATCTCGACCTAAACTTTTATGCTTATTCGTGTCATGTTTGAGTTTTCGGGTTAAACTCGAATCTGACCCGAATGATAAACATGTTAAATTCTCTAATACAAACCCAAATACAAAAAAAATTCAACCCAACATAACCCGAATTTTTCTAGTTTTGGCGTGTCAGATCAATTTTTTACACCCCTATCTATCTTCTTAGACTTTACTATATATATATATATATATATATATATATATATATATATAAATAATGTGATATAAAAAAATTGAATAGTATAAATGTAAAAAATAAAATAAAATTTAGGTGTTAGATATATAAATAAATAAATAAAGGGTCAAAAGATGTAAATGCCACCGGGCTTCTTTCACTTCCATTTCCACCCGATTTTTAGAAGACGACGACGACTGTATGATCCAAATCGCTTCTCCGGTCAGCGCACCGCGTCCAGATTCCTCCCGGCCTCTTCTCCCATTCAACTTTTCAATTCTCTGCTTCTCTCTCTATGTTCTCTCTAATCTCTCTCTACAAAACCAAATCATTCTCACCCTATTAAATGCTACAACCCCTTCGCTTCCTGCTGCTTCCCTCTCTCCCCTGCTCACCTTGTCTTAGCGTCCTCTTCTCCCTCTAGAACCACCGTGTAACTTAGGGTTCCTGTCATCGGCGTTGAGGATGGTGAGACTACCGTACCTGACGGCACTCACAACTCTGTTCAGCTATGGCCTCCTCTTCGCCTTCGGTCAGATGAGAGATTTCTTCCGGAAGATTCTCGACTTGCGTAAATCCAAGAATCTTCAGGTACTCTTTCTCCCTCTTGTCTGTGGTTCTGTGTCTTTTGCTTTCCTTTCGATCTTCTTGGTTTCGAGCTTCTGAGATCGGTTCCGTTGTTTCCGTATTAGGGTTACGCTCCGATCTGCTTGGGGCTGGAGGATTTCTACACTCGGCGTCTCTATCTTCGTATTCAGGTTCGTTTTATTTATTTGTTTTTTAGCTAATTTTCTTTTGTGTAGGTTTTTTGCTGTTCTGTTCGTTATAACTTTTTGGGGTTTGCTGTCATAATGATTACTGTCGTTGAGAAGAACACCTATATGGCTTTTTATGCGATTCGATGCCTTTTGCTTTTGCTATTGCCTGCAGTTTTGTTAAGGTCATTTTCTCGATGATTTAAATGGAAAAGATCACTGAATATTAGATTTGGAAATGGAAAATAGCTATTATTGATTGTTTGATTCATTGATTCCAAGATTCTCATGCTTTCTATAATATGTTTGGTAAATAAGAGGAAACAACTTAGGATTCTGTTTGGCAACTAGTAGAATTTAATTCTAGTAGGATGCAATGATCCGTGCAAATTCAGATTTAGCAAATCAGGGAATCTTTAAATCCTGAAGCTATTTGACTGGTTGGATGTTAAATATAGTTAAACCCTAGTAAACAATTGATGGATATTTTCAAATTTTTCTCAAAAACGGGAAGAAATATAATTTTAGAATAGTAAGATTTATGCATCTCAAAAAATTGCTTGCCAAGATATTGACTAAGTCCCGGATAAATCTTGCAACCAAACATTTCCTTGAAATAGTGGNTTTGCCAAGATATTTTTAAGTCCCGGATAAATCTTGCAACCAAACATTTCCTTGAAATAGTGGGTAGATTAACTTTCATGTATTCAACCTTCATGGAACATTGGAACTATGCTTATAAAACAATGTAAAATTGATGTAGGTGTCATTGTTTGATTAAAATTTTGTAATATTTCTAACTTTATTCAAATTTAATGATTGGCATGAATTTGTTCATTGATCAACAGGACTGCTTTAATCGACCAATTGCAAGTGCACCAGATTCATGGATTGATGTGGTTGAGCGTTACTCAAAGGACAGTAACAAGACACTTCAGTGAGTTTTGATCTTTTTTTCTTCCTCTAGTATTTATTATAATTCTCATCACTTATAATAAAAGTATAATTTAAGCACAAGATTATAGTTGTTCCACATTTAATTAAGTCAAATTTTCAAGTAAAAAATGTTATATTTCGTCACTCAGGGTTTTGCTGATTTTTTTTTCTTTTTTCTTGAATGCAGCCGGACCTCAAAGACGAGTAAATGCCTCAACCTAGGATCATATAATTATCTTGGCTTTGCCGCTGCTGACGAGTATTGCACACCTCGTGTTATCGAGTCTCTGAAGCAATTCTCGGCAAGTACTTGCAGTGCTCGTGTTGATGGAGGTACATAAAGCGTTCCTCCTCTTGTTTTGGTGAACGATAATTTTGTGATCATAGGGTTAACCTTTCGTCCAATTTTCTTGTTTTAGGAACGACAAAATTGCATGCTGAGTTAGAAGAATTAGTCGCAAGATTTGTTCGAAAGCCGGCTGCTATTCTTTTTGGAATGGGATATGCAACGAATTCTGCTATTATCCCCGCTCTAATTGGGAAGGTTAGCACCCTGCTCTTAAGTAGTTTCTCCAGTTAGAATATGGGAAATTTACATAAATACCACACAATTATTATGTATTTACATATTTATCATCCAAAATTTGATATTTACACTTGTAATAGCTTGGTGTCATAAATCAGTACATGAAAAACTGTATTTCACTTTTAAAAGGACCGTGATTATCGTATTTTTTATGTGATGTTAAAGTTGAAAGTTTTTCATTTCATTATAAATGTTTAGGTGCAAGATACGTAAATACATAATAATTTTGTTGTATGTATGTAAATGCCCCTAGTAGATAAGATTTCAATTCAGTGTAAGTAATTATGTGAGAGCTCTGCTGATAAATTTGACTTTGATTCATGTATGTAGGGTGGGTTGATAATCAGCGATTCATTGAACCATAACTCGATTGTTAATGGTGCTCGTNGCCCACAACTCTTAGCCACAACCACAACCCACAGCCCACAACCGCAACAACAATCACAACCCAAAGCCTACACAACACCCAACCACACCACATCACACTACAACCCACATCAAGAACCATAACTAACACAACCCCACACCCCCCACAGACCCAACCAACAAACCACCACTCAAACCCAACCACACCACAACCTTAGACCACCCACATACCCAACTCATACAGATACAGAACACAGCCACCACACAACCCACAGACCACCACCCAAGCCCACAACCACCAGAAACACGGACACCATGCCAAAGCCACACCCACAACACCTCAACCCATTGCCATGGAGCCAACCACAACCATCAACCTAACCCACAGCCACCACAGAACCACAAAAAACCAAAACCCACAACTATCACCACAACCAACAACCACCGCAAAGTAGAATCCAGACTAAAGAACCACAACCAACAACCACCACAAAGCTAACCACAACCACCACAACCAACAACCACCATAAAGCATAGCCACCCCAAAGCCGACAAGCACCACTGAACCACGAAGAACCACAAATGACAACTATCACCACAACCAACAACCACCACAAAGTAGAATCCAGACTAAAGAACCACAGCCAACAGCCACCACAAAGCTAACCACAACCACCACAACCAACAACCACCATAAAGCATAGCCACCCCAAAGCCGACAAGCACCACTGAACCACGAAGAACCACAAAT
>JXCR01072317.1:61956-89896 GCA_002079205.1 Phalaenopsis hybrid cultivar
AATGTTGACATTATTTTAGCCGGTGATTAATGTGGGGTGAATTATTTTCAAGTCTATACAAATACTCTTATTTAAAATTTTAAAATTTCAAGTGAGAATCAAAAGTTTCTAAGAGAGGAAATAAAAACAAAAATAAGCATAGCTTCTAAAGAGTTTGAATGCTGCTTATTATTAGAAATAAAATGTATTTTGTATTTATAAAAGTTTAGTTTTATATCTACCACATATCTTATTACACTAAAATATAATTCATATAATTTTCTATTCAGTAGATGTTATTTGTCTTTTAGCTTCAATATAATTATTTCTTATTCTTACCATTAATCCAGTTTATCATTCTCATTTCTCTTGTATTTACTGTTAAAGATTTCTCCATCACCCAAGAATTAGATCCATATAACCTGACTGTTAAAGTTGAAGCCAGATAATTAGTGGCAGAACTGTAATCTCAAATGAGTGTGGGCAGAAAAATTTTCTTAAATTTTGGGGGATCAAGCTTCCATAATGTATATGATTGTTTGAAGATTTAATTGAGAAGTTTGCATACTATGCATGATTACATGGGATTTTTATTAGATTTTGGTGGGGCTAGAGTCATCCATACTTTCTCCTTGATTTTATTACTGCAAAATAATAATAATAATAATAAGAAAAAGAAAGATAATCAGATTCATGTAATATGATGAATGAAATTGGGCTCAAATGTAATTGCGGGCCTTTTACCAGTTAAGCATAATGATATCACAAATCTAAATATTCACATAATTTATACAGTAATTTGCTCGTCTGTTGTATTTATTCTATGTCCTTTTGCATTTGTATTTTATTAATTTATTTATTTTAACAAATAATAATAATAATAATAATAGTAAACGTATATTCTAGTAGTGTTTATATGTCTCTAAACTTGTTATGATATATATAATCACTTTATTCGCTGTATTTTCTGAATGCAGTCCGGCGGCATTATGTTGCTGCTGCTGCTGTATGATTGAAGAATGCTGATTTTGAGGAATTTTTCTCCCATCCAAGGTTATAAATGATAAATCTGATTGGGAAAAGAAAGAAAGTTGGGATATTACATACACCAGAAACATTCATATTTACAAACCAAATATTAAGGTTAAGTATGTCACGATCAAATTATTGAGAATTTGATAATAATGAAAAATATGGGTTGAGGTTTTATCATAAATTTTAATATTTTAGTGTGAATTTTAAAAAATGGATAAATGGGGCGCTTGATTTTTAAATATCAATATTATGAATGCTTAGTACTTAATTGTCTCAGCATGTATCTACATATTTCACGACCTAAACTTTCATATTTACATACAAAGCACGTTGGTATTTTTCTGATTCCTGGATGTTTTATGGCAGCATTATGTCACATACCGTGATCTCGCATACAGTGCAATGACACGTCTTGAAAACGGTATACGGCGCACCCTGAATCTAATAGCTTATGTAGCTTCCAATTTTGATTTCTACTGCCTAAGAATGTTATTACAACTCTTTGCTACGACCTATGTGACCAACTACAGTTTGTGTGATTCATTTCAACTCCAGCTTCTGCAGCTTACGAACATTGTCACATCTCCAAACTACGGTCATTGTGGCAAACCTTTGCTTTTGAAGCTACTGTTTATGGCCTACATGACTAACGACTATCATGACTTTCAACTACAAACTCTACAAAAGGTTGGTGTTACAGTCATTGTCTGCAACATTCATTAATAATTACTATCTAAATTGCAATTAATTGTGGTCTTTTTGGCCATTGAAATATAGTTGCATATCAACCATTACATAGTTAATTTTTTAATATTTACCATTTTGTGATATTTTTTTCTTGGTAAGATTGACCTATTCCAAGATAATTTGCCAACCAATTTTAAAGGCTTGAGAATTTCAACATTAATTCCCTTTCCAATTAGGTGATAGCATTTATTGTCTTTCATAGGCTTATTAAATACAAGAACAGGCCAACTGTTCATTAGGTAATAAATTTTTCAAACTCCTAGATATATTAGATTTTTATTATAAAGAAAGATTTACATACGTGTCATTCAATTACGAACTATTTATGGAAGTAACACCTAAATTTTAATTTTTACGTATATACCACATTAATGTTGAATTCCACTTTTTTATAAAAAAAGTGATATTTTTGTTGTGATATAAATGATTTTGGATGTTATAAATGTAAAAAAGTAAATTTTAGATATTAGATATTTAAATGTACAGAAAATGGGTGGTATGTATGTAAATATGCCTTTTTTAATTATACCAAAATAATTGAAGTAAATCATTGGGTCATGGTATTTATGAACGATGGTAAACGATGGTAAAACAAATTACAATATATTAAAACTAAGGGAGGTTTACATGCATGCCATACAATTCTTATTTAAAATGTAATAAATCTTTTGTTGTTATGTTTTGATGGGATAAATAGGTGTAAATGAGCTCAGCCGGCTTGATTCACGAGTTGAGCTTATCGACCCACAAGCTTGAGCTCGAGTTCAAACTTAATCTCGTTTACTAATTTATTACTTCGCTGCAGAGCTTCTATCACACATCAAGATGTTTGATATGAAAAGACATAAAATTTTAGTTGATTGTATGTAAAAATTTTAATTTATATTAAATTTATAAAAACTATCGAAAGTAAAATAAATTTATAGACGAGTAACTAAATTTATTTTGAGATTAAATATATTTATAATTTAATAATTTATAAAAGTTTTTTTCAATCAAAATCAATTAATGCCAATGTTATAATTTGTTTTAGATATTGAGACTTTGAAAAATTATGCAATTAATCTTAATCAAACAGTAATTTTCCTATTATGGTGTGCGAATATAAATCAAATGATGGCACTAATAAGTCAAAAAATGATTAATTAGATTTAATACATAGGAAGACTTTTCCACATTATTGTTAAATTTATTGGACTTTTTGTGGACTTCATTAAGAACATGAAATCATTGACCAATCTATTTTCTTATTACATTATAATAAGAGAAGGGATGGGTTCTTAGACTTAGAGGGATGATATAAGGTCAAAAGTGGTGGGAAATAAATATAGAATGTGGATTCTCTATTTTAAATTTGATAAAAAAATCTATATATTTTTTTCTCATTGACTTAGTCTTAGAATGTGTGCAATATAATTCTCATGTATGTACAAATAAACTTTCATATTTACATCACCATTCATATGTTTAATGAGCTCACCCGACCGAGTTCAATGTGACGACCTACTAATAACAATGAAGACTGGCGTGTCTGTCGCAGAGAAACATCCAACAAAGCCTACGAATGAGCGTCTTCACTCGTACAAAACTCCATAGGCCGAGCAAGCTAAACAAGCAACTTATGTCTAAATATGCAATACAACATATTAAAGTATTTGATAACTTCTACAACATGTCATAAACTCAATCATTTTGCACCAATGTGGCTTGAGGCTACGTTAAATCAATGAGTTAATGAATCAATATTGTTTATAAATAATTCAACTAGTTCCAATATCAATATTTCTTTTTATATTATTTTTATTTTGATCGGTTGATTAAATAAAAATAATAAAATAGATTAAAAAAATTTATTTCAAATTTCACGTCTCAAAATCATGATTTAAAGACATATTCAAAATATTCAAAAAGATGAAATCTCTTAATCAAATTTTAATTTCACATAAAAAATATCACTATTATTTATTTTTAAATATGAAATATCAATTTCATGTATAGGTTTATGAATGAGGACACTTTTGTCGTATCTGTAAATATTAAATTTTATTTATTAGATATATAAATTTTATGAAAAATTGTATGTAATTTTTTTTTAGAGAAAATTGCATACAAACCACCCAAAACATTTACAATTTAACCACCTAGATGATTTTTTTTAACCACTAAAATGATGTATTTACGGGTGCTATTGAGAATTTGATAAAAATGAACAATTAGGTTTGGGGTTTTATTCAGATGGTCCGTATATTATTGCCTCATTTTTAAAATATTTATCTTGTACCGCTCAATTCTTAATTCTTATGTATTTATGCATCTATCTATGGGGGTGTCAATTCGGGTCAGCAAGTCGAGTTCGAATCTGACCTAAAAATGAATCGATCTGAATAATAAATATGTCAAAACTAAGACACAAACGACCCGAACTAGAGCTTGACCTACTAATCTGATCTCGACCTAAACTTTTATGCTTATTCGTGTCATGTTTGAGTTTTCGGGTTAAACTCGAATCTGACCCGAATGATAAACATGTTAAATTCTCTAATACAAACCCAAATACAAAAAAAATTCAACCCAACATAACCCGAATTTTTCTAGTTTTGGCGTGTCAGATCAATTTTTTACACCCCTATCTATCTTCTTAGACTTTACTATATATATATATATATATATATATATATATATATATATAAATAATGTGATATAAAAAAATTGAATAGTATAAATGTAAAAAATAAAATAAAATTTAGGTGTTAGATATATAAATAAATAAATAAAGGGTCAAAAGATGTAAATGCCACCGGGCTTCTTTCACTTCCATTTCCACCCGATTTTTAGAAGACGACGACGANCATTTTTTAGAGAAAATTGCATACAAACCACCCAAAACATTTACAATTTAAGCTCCTAGATGATTTTTTTTAAACTACTAAAATGATGTATTTACGCGTGCCACGATCAAGCTATTGAGAATTTGATAAAAATGAAAAATTAGGGTTGGAGTTTTATTCAGATGGTCCGTATATTATTGCCTCTTTTTTTAAATATTTATCTTGTACCACTCAATTCTTAATTCTGATGTATTTATGCATTTATCTATGGGGGTGTCAATTCGGGTCAGCAAGTCGGGTTCAGATCTAACCCAAGTTTATTGTAGGTACTATTCATTATATATAATGTGATATAAAAAAAATGAATAGTATAAATGTAAAAAAAAGATAAAATTTAGGTTTAGATATATAAATAAATAAATAAATGGTCAAAAGATGTAAATGCCACCGGGCTTCTTTCACTTCCATTTCCACCCGATTTTTAGAAGACGACGACGACTGTATGATCCAAATCGCTTCTCCGGTCAGCGCACCGCGTCCAGATTCCTCCCGGCCTCTTCTCCCATTCAACTTTTCAATTCTCTGCTTCTCTCTCTATGTTCTCTCTANCCAGCAAGTAGGGTTTGGATCTGACCAAAAAATGACTCGTTCCGAATAATAAACATGCAAAACTAAGACCCAAACGACCCGAACTGAAGCTTGACCTATTAATCCGATCTCGACCTAAACTTTTTATGCTTCGTGTCATGTTTGAGTTTTCGGGTTAAACTCGAATCTGACCCAAATAATAAACAAGTTGAATTCTCTAATACAAACCCGATACCAAAAAATTTCAAGCCATCCCGAATTTTTCTAATGGTTTTAGCATGTCGGATCAATTTTTGACACCCCTATCTATCTGCTTAAACTTTAATGTGATATATATATTGCATAATAATAATTTTAATGTTATATAAAAAAATTGAATGGTATAAATGTAAAAAAAAAAATTTAGGTGTTACATATATAAATAAGTAAATAATAGGTCAAAAGAAGTAAAAGCCCCCGGGCTTCTTTCACTTCCATTTCCACCCGATTTTTAGAAGACGACGACGACTGTATGATCCAAATCGCTTCTCCGGTCAGCGCACCGCTTCCAGATTCCTCCCGGCCTCTTCTCCCATTCAACTTTTCAATTCTCTGCTTCTCTCTCTAGTCTCTCTCTACAAAACCAAATCATTCTCACCCTATTAAATGCTACAACCCCTTCCCTTCCTGCTGCTTCCCTCTCNATTCTCTCTAGTCCCTCTCTACAAAACCAAATCATTCTCACCCTATTAAATGCTACAACCCCTTCCCTTCCTGCTGCTTCCCTCTCTCCCCTGCTCACCTTATATTAGCGTCCTCTTCTCTCTATAGAACCAACGTGAAGCTTAGGGTTCCTGTCATCGGCGTTGAGGATGGTGAGACTACCGTACCTGACGGCACTCACAACTCTGTTCAGCTATGGCCTCCTCTTCGCCTTCGGTCAGATGAGAGATTTCTTCCGGAAGATTCTCGACTTGCGTAAATCCAAGAATCTTCAGGTACTCTTTCTCCCTCTTGTCTGTGGTTCTGTGTCTTTTGCTTTCCTTTCGATCTTCTTGGTTTCGAGCTTCTGAGATCGGTTCCGTTGTTTCCGTATTAGGGTTACGCTCCGATCTGCTTGGGGCTGGAGGATTTCTACACTCGGCGTCTCTATCTTCGTATTCAGGTTCGTTTNAGCTTATGTAGCTTCCAATTTTGATTTCTACTGCCTAAGAATGTTATTACAACTCTTTGCTACGACCTATGTGACCAACTACAGTTTGTGTGATTCATTTCAACTCCAGCTTCTGCAGCTTACGAACATTGTCACATCTCCAAACTACGGTCATTGTGGCAAACCTTTGCTTTTGAAGCTACTGTTTATGGCCTACATGACTAACGACTATCATGACTTTCAACTACAAACTCTACAAAAGGTTGGTGTTACAGTCATTGTCTGCAACATTCATTAATAATTACTATCTAAATTGCAATTAATTGTGGTCTTTTTGGCCATTGAAATATAGTTGCATATCAACCATTACATAGTTAATTTTTTAATATTTACCATTTTGTGATATTTTTTTCTTGGTAAGATTGACCTATTCCAAGATAATTTGCCAACCAATTTTAAAGGCTTGAGAATTTCAACATTAATTCCCTTTCCAATTAGGTGATAGCATTTATTGTCTTTCATAGGCTTATTAAATACAAGAACAGGCCAACTGTTCATTAGGTAATAAATTTTTCAAACTCCTAGATATATTAGATTTTTATTATAAAGAAAGATTTACATACGTGTCATTCAATTACGAACTATTTATGGAAGTAACACCTAAATTTTAATTTTTACGTATATACCACATTAATGTTGAATTCCACTTTTTTATAAAAAAAGTGATATTTTTGTTGTGATATAAATGATTTTGGATGTTATAAATGTAAAAAAGTAAATTTTAGATATTAGATATTTAAATGTACAGAAAATGGGTGGTATGTATGTAAATATGCCTTTTTTAATTATACCAAAATAATTGAAGTAAATCATTGGGTCATGGTATTTATGAACGATGGTAAACGATGGTAAAACAAATTACAATATATTAAAACTAAGGGAGGTTTACATGCATGCCATACAATTCTTATTTAAAATGTAATAAATCTTTTGTTGTTATGTTTTGATGGGATAAATAGGTGTAAATGAGCTCAGCCGGCTTGATTCACGAGTTGAGCTTATCGACCCACAAGCTTGAGCTCGAGTTCAAACTTAATCTCGTTTACTAATTTATTACTTCGCTGCAGAGCTTCTATCACACATCAAGATGTTTGATATGAAAAGACATAAAATTTTAGTTGATTGTATGTAAAAATTTTAATTTATATTAAATTTATAAAAACTATCGAAAGTAAAATAAATTTATAGACGAGTAACTAAATTTATTTTGAGATTAAATATATTTATAATTTAATAATTTATAAAAGTTTTTTTCAATCAAAATCAATTAATGCCAATGTTATAATTTGTTTTAGATATTGAGACTTTGAAAAATTATGCAATTAATCTTAATCAAACAGTAATTTTCCTATTANGGCGAGCTTAATTATAAAAGTTCGAGCCAGCTGTTCATCATAAAATAGAGAAAATAATATTAAATCAAATTAGCGGTATAATAAAATGAGCAATTTTGAGATTAATGAAAGAAATCACTTTATATAAAATGTATAATATCATTTTTTAAATATTTTAAATAATTTAAAAATAAAGTTTTGAATTTGAATATATTTTGAGTATCTTTTATATTAATATTTTTTAAGAGGAGCTGGCTCACAAACTAACGAGTCGAGTTGGGGATGGATTGAGGTTTAGCTTGTAAGCTCATGAAGCTCAGCTTAAGAGCTGCTTATCGAGCCTAGCCCGAGCTAGCTCGTGAGTCGACTTAGGGTCTGTTTGGGGCAGCTTGTGCGTTTCAGGATAAGCTGCTTATCCTGAAACGCGACCCGCGGGCCTGCCGCAGGGGTCGACCCGTGGCCTGCGTTAAGTGTATAAGCTCAAACGCAGTTTCGGATAAGCTGGTGAAAACGCCGCCCGCACTTATAAGCTGCCCCAAACGAACCCTTAGTTCAGTTGCACCTCTATCTGCATTTTTGAAATGTGGCATATATTTACACTATTGAGTTGTGGAGCCTAATTTTTGTTCCGCGAAGAAACGCCTTAAGCAGACTCTATCATGGATTGACCTNGAAGGTAAGGTGGTATGTAAATATTAAAGTTCAAGTATTTGATATGTAAATAATTAGGAATTGAGTGGTGTATATATATATATATATATATATATATATATATATATCTTCCTTTCTTTTATGTGTTAGCTTTAAGCTATCTTACGTGTGATCTGAATGACTATTATAGGGGCTCAGAAACTCGCACAAATTCGTGACAATAGCAATTTCTTCCGATCGGAGCTTCTCAAGATGGGTTTTGAAGTTCTTGGGGATGATGACTCCCCAGTTATGCCCATAATGCTTTATAACCCGGCAAAAATCCCAGCTTTCTCCAGGGAGTGTCTTAGGCGCAAAGTAAGTGATGATATTTCGGGCTGCTTGCTGTTCTTTTCAATTATTTTATCTTCTCAGGCTGTTTTCTTTGTTTTATTTTTGGGAAATTTACATAAATACCACACAATTCTTATGTATTTACATATCTAACACTTAAGTTTGATATNCTTACTCGAAGGTGCGGCTCACTTGGAAGAGGTGCTCAGGGAACAAATTGCTGACGGGCAGCCTCGAACACATAGACCCTGGAAAAAGATAATTGTCATTGTTGAGGGAATCTATAGCATGGAAGGGGAACTCTGCAAACTCCCTGAAATTATAGCTGTCTGCAAGAAATACAAGGTTAGAATGGATTGAAATGTGCTCATCTTCCTTTCCAGTGCCTTTCTCATCTGTCTGCTTTTGGGAGTGTAAATGGGTAAATTTGAGCTTAAGCTACCATCGGCTCAAGCTTGAGCTTGATTAATTAATCGAGTTCAAGCTCCAATGCGAACTTAATTATAAAAGTTCGAGCCGGCATCATAAAGTGAGAAAATAATATTAAATCAAATTAGCGGTATAACAAAATGAGCAATTTTGAGATTAATGAAATAAATCATTTTATATAAAATGTATAATATCATTTTTTAAATATTTTAAATAATTTAAAGATAAAGTTTTGAATTTGAATATATTTTGAGTATCTTTTTTATTAAATATTTTTTTAGAGGAGCTGGCTCACAACCTGACGAGTCGAGTTGGGGATGGATTGAGGTTTAGCTTGTAAGCTCATGAAGCTCAGCTCACGAACCGCTTATCGAGCCTAGCCCGAGCTAGCTCGTGAGTCGGTTTAGTTCAGTTACACCTCTATCTGCATTTGTGAAATGTGGCATATATTTACGCTATTAAGTTGTGGAGCCTAATTTTTGTTCTGCAAAGAAACGCCTTAAGCAGACTCTATCATGGATTGACCTTTGTGGTTGTTTTATTAAGATTATTTTTGGGATTTCACCAAGCTTTTCAGTTGTCCTAACATCATGGATGATAGATCTGGGAGACTTGGATGCAAATTCCTTCGTAAAAATAAAAACAGCGGCAACAAGCTGACCATCAATTAGGCGGACCTATATAAATTATTTTGTGTGTTTTTATCTTCTGGTTATTTTATTCATTCTAATATAAATTTTGCATTTTCCAGTAGTTTTTAATAAAAGCTTTAAGTTAATACCATATTGTAAATTGTTTATAGGGTCATAGGATTTTGAAAACTTATAACGACTCTGTTTCTCCTAGGCATACACATACTTGGATGAGGCCCACAGTATAGGTGCAATTGGGAAATCTGGAAGGGGAGTTTGTGAACTTCTTGGAGTAGACACGGCTGATATAGATATCATGATGGGAACTTTCACAAAATCATTTGGATCTTGTGGTGGCTATATTGCAGCAACAAAGGTATAATTATTTCTTTCAAGTTAGATATAGTTTCCTAGTGAAATCTACATACTAGCATACAAATCTTATGTATTTATACATCTCACACCTAAACTTTCATATTTACATACATGGCACTTTGATGCTTTAAACCTATGCATGAAAATGTGTATTTCACTTTTCAAAAACAGTGGTAATAGTGCTAGTTTGATGTGATATTAAAGACTTGAGTGCTATGTGTGTAATTATGAAAGTTTAGGTGTGAGATATGTAAATACATAAGAATTGTGTGCTGTGTATGTTAATGCACCACATTGCACAGAATCTCATGGTTTTAACACTGTGTTTTTTATTTTATCTGGCCAGGAAATCATCCAACATCTGAAGAACACTTGCCCAGCTCATTTTTATGCAACATCAATGTCTCCGCCTGCAGCACAGCAAGTTATATCTGCCATTAAAGTGGTTCTTGGAGAAGATGGTTCCAATCGAGGTACTTCAAAGAGCCTTTAAATGCATTTTCTTTTACATACTTCCCAATTCTTATGTATTTACATATCTAACACTTAAACTTTGAATTTTACATTTATACCACCTCATTTTTTCATATCATAAAAAATACCACCATTTTAACTCAAAGTGAAATACAACTTTTCATGCAAGGTAAGGTGGTATGTAAAAATTGAAGTTTAGGTATTTGATATGTAAATGCATAGGAATTGAGTGGTATATATATGTATAAATTTTCGTTTCTTTTATGTGTTAGCTTTAAGCTATCTTATGTGTGATCTGAATGACTATTATAGGGGCTCAGAAACTCGCACAAATTCGCGACAATAGCAATTTCTTCCGATCGGAGCTTCTCAAGATGGGTTTTGAAGTTCTTGGGGATGATGACTCCCCAGTTATGCCCATAATGCTTTATAACCCGGCAAAAATCCCAGCTTTCTCCAGGGAGTGTCTTAGGCGCAAAGTAAGTGATGATATTTAGGGCTGCTTGCTGTTCTTTTCAATTATCTCATCTTCTCAGGCTGTTTTCTTTGTTATATTTTTGGGAAATTTACATAAATACCACACAATTCTTATGTATTTACATATCTAACACTTAAGTTTGATATTTACATAATTGCATTTATAGCACTTTGGTTTTGCAAACCTATGTATGAAAAAAGGCTTATTGACTTCTAAAAGTTAATAAAGAGGTATTTTTTATGAAAATTAAATGTAAAAAATTTAAATTCAGGTATTTGATGTGATATGAAAGATTCAGCCAACTTTAATTGTAAAAATTAAACCTTAGATGTTACTATTGGAGTTGATACTGAATTTAAAATTTTCATGGAACAAAAAAACAGCTTGCTGTTGTCACTGTGGCATTCCCTGCAACTCCCCTTCTTCTCGCAAGAGCTCGAATTTGCATATCTGCCTCGCACAGCCGAGAAGATATGATCAAAGCCTTGGATGTAAGCCCCTCTTCACCTTCATTTTACATTTTACGCAAACCCCCTTATTCTAAACCCAAATTATAATTCTCATATCATTATCTCAGGTCATCAGCAAAGTGGGCGATCTTGTGGGCATCAAATACTTCCCTGTAGAGCCACAGAAGCAGATTGCTGAGGAGAAGATTCAGAAGAAGCTGAACTGAAGGAGAAAAACTCTGTTGAAACTGGTTCTACTGAAGCTTTTAAAAATGGCGGATGGGATTTTGGAGACTTGTTAGGGTTTAGTTGGAAGCGGCAATTTGTTCTTTATAATCTATGTATGTTTAGTTCCGACTTATATAATATGCGTAATGCTATTCAGGATTTTCTTTGATTGTACAGTTGTTAGCAGTGGTTTGATTTGCTGATAATAAGCCTTCGCTTGGTTTTTTCTTTTGCTTCTTCATGGAAGGATTTTTTTTTTCTTAAAATTGTTGTGGTAATCATGCTATATTTTAGGAGTTTTATTAAGATCTGAATGAGGTGTNAAGTTCCGACTTATATAATCTGCATAATGCTATTCAGGATTTTCTTTGATTGTACAGTTGTTAGCGGTGGTTTGATTTGCTGATAATAAGCCTTCGCTTGGTTTTTTCTTTTGCTTCTTCATGGAAGGATTTTTTTTTCTCTTAAAATTGTTGTGGTAATCATGCTATATTTTAGGAGTTTGTTTTTAAGATTTGAATGAGGTGTTTTTTTAGCATGTTTTACATTTATAAATAGGGAATTTACATATATATATATATATACATATAACATAATTTTTATCTATTTTTATATAAAAAATTTATAAATTTACCACACAATTATTATGTATTTACATATCTAAACACTTGAAGTTTGATATTTATTTATAATATCTTGGTTTCATAAATCCAAGCTTATTGAGATGTATTTTACTTTTAAAAAGATGGTTATGAGTGAACAGGAATGTTTAGCGGTTAGGTATGTATGTGTATGTATGTATGTATATGTATGTATGTGTATGTATGTATTTATGTATAAATTAATTAATGATAATAGTGCTTATTTGCCTCTGTTTAAATGTCATCGACGAAAAGTATATATATATTTACTTGTGAGAATGTGTTATTTCGGTGTCCATTTCCTCGCCATTCATCTAAAAGAAGGACAAAACGAAATAATGAAGAAAATAATAGGGTGGCGGCAGTCGACGTCAAAGCACCAATGGGCGGATGATTATATTAATTGTTGGGTGGATATTATATATAATAAGTTAAATTTTATAATAAAAATGTAAGAAAACTTGATGACCACCATAATTTTTTTTATCATATTTTTAAAATAATTTTTTTAATTATAATCTATCCGAAATTTTAAATATATAATGTTAACCACCTAAACTTTAAAATTTTACTTCAAACCACAAAATCACTTCAACTCAATTTTTTAAGCTAATTATAAACCAGTAGATCACAAATAAACCTTTATTCAATCAAATTAATTCATTTTAATTTGAATAAGAAAATTATAAATATTATTTATATAATAGTATATTATATATCTAAATTTAAATCAATATAACATGTGTAGTATTGTGCTTGTGTTTTTTTATGGCATGATAATGGTGCAAGTTGAAATTCAATATTCTACATCTATTTTTTTAAATAATTTAAACTAGTTAAAGCCAAACATGAACAATAATATGTAATACGAGCAGAACAAAAACACGCTTGTTAAGAAAAATTTCAAATACATCACAATTTCAAACTTAGTTAATTTTGAATGAGTGATTAGTTTACAACAAAGAATGTTCATTACTTTAAATTTCAATTATTGACATCTTATTGGAGAGAGATTATGCATACGCAAGGATGAAAACTAATAAAATTGCACAAGTTCAGAGGACAAGACTATTGTCAGTGTGTATATATTATTTATTTATTTATTATCTTAAATTTTTTGTATATATATAGCACCTGGAAAATTGTTGAAAGAAAAAGCAGAATATTACCTTTCCCAACAGGCTTCAATTGTGGAAGGCAATAATACAAAAATAATATTATTAATTAATTAATTAAAACAAAAGGCAATGATCTTGATTAATGACTACCTAAATATTGTGTAGTAAACTATCATCTACAGTTAAAAGCACGTCCAAAGGCTAAAATCACTTGCAGCATTTTTCCCTAAATATTTTTTAGCATGTTGTTTTCTTTTAATTTACAAGGAAAATTTTGAAGGTATAAATGTAAAAAAAAAAAAAAAAAGTTTAGTCATTAGGAATGTAAATAAGTTGGAATTAGATTGTATGCATGTAAATCCACGAAAAAAGAACATGTAATGGACATAACATTTTTGTATTGGGGCCAATTACAAAAATAGCACCCGAAACACAGCTATTTACAGGTCTAGCACTCTCTTTTAACCATTTTTATAAAATTTTACTATATATATATATATATATATATNATCATATTTTTAAAATAAAATTTTTAATGATCATCTATCCGAAATTTTAAATATATCATTTTAATCACCTAAACTTTAAAATTTTACTTCAAACCACAAAATCACTTCAACTCGATTTTTTAAGCTAATTATAAACAAGTAGATCACAAATAAACCTTTATTCGATCAAATTAATTCATTTTAATTTGAAAAAAGAAAATTATAAATATTATTTATATAATAGTATATTATATATCTAAATTTAAATCAATATAACATGTGTAGTATTGTGCTTGTGTTTTTTATGGCATGATAATGGTTCAAGTTGGAATTCAATATCCTACATCTATTTTTCTAAATAATTTAAACTAGTTAAAGCCAAATATGAGCAATAATATGTAATACGAGCAGGACACAAACATACTTGTTAAGAACAATTTCAAATACATCACAATTTCAAACTTAGTTAATTTTGAATGAGTGATTAGTTTACAACGAAGATTGTTCATTACTTTAAATTTCAATTATTGACATATTATTGGAGAGAGATTATACATACACAAGGATGAAAAATACTAAAATTGCACAAGTTCAGAGGACAAGACTATTGTCAGTGTGTGTATATTATTTATTTATTTATTATCTTAATTTTTTTGTATATATATAGCACCTGGAAAATTGTTGAAAGAAAAAGCAGAATATTACCTTTCCCAACAGGCTTCAATTGTAGAAGGCAATAATACAAAAATAATAATATTAATTAATTAATTAATTAAAACAAAAGGCAATGATCTTGATTAATGACTACCTAAATATTGTGTAGTAAACTATCATCTACAGTTAAAAGCACGTCAAAAGGCTAAAATCACTTGCAGCATTTTTCCCTAAATATTTTTTAGCATGTTGTTTTTTTTAATTTACAAGGAAAATTTTGAAGGTATAAATGTAAAAAAAAATAAAAAATTAGTCATTAGGAATGTAAATACATTGGAATTAGATTGTATGCATATAAATCCCCGAAAAAAGAACATGTAATGGACATAACATTTTTGTATTAGGGCCAATTACAAAAATAGCACCCGAAACACAGCTATTTACAAGTCTAGCACTCTCTCTTAACCATTTTTCTAAAATTTCACTCAAAGATCTAATAAACCCTAACCTATATTTTTCATTTTTATCAAATTCTCAATGATTTGATCATGACAGGCGTAAATATCACTCGGATGCTAGCATTTATAAATAGCAATGCTTCCGGTGTTATTTATGTAAATCCCCACAAATATATATATATATNAATCTAAGCTTTAAAAAGATGGTCATGATTTTTTTTGTTGTGATGTTAAGTGATATGAATGTGAACAGGAATGTTTAGCGGTTAGGTATGTAAATGTATAAGAATTGAGTGGTATTGATGTAAAAGAGGATAAGTTTTACTATTTATTTTTATACTAATTAAATCTATAATAATATGTCAATAAATTTAATTTTTTTTGGGATAAAATTTATGTTTTTATGTGTATATTTGAATGTGATTATGATATTAAAGTATTATTTTTATATATATTAAAGTTTAATGTGACCTTCCAAAAAAGCTCTTAGGAATGGTGGGCAGAACATGACTTAAATACTGATTTTCGGCCCTACGTGTAGCTGATGTGAGATTATTTGTCCGTGATATTAAACATTAGATATATAAATGTATCATTATTATGTGACATCTATATAAATTTTATGTATATCATTTGATAACAACTCGATTTTATTTTACACTTTTTTGATAATTGTCATTTAGAAAGGGTATATATAATGTATATATGTATAATTATAAATTTTTAATTATTAAATATTGGATAAATTAATTAATGATATGGTGTTTATTCGCCTCTCATTAAATGTCGTCGACGAAAAGTATATACATATTTACTTGTGAGAATGTGTTAATTCGGTGTCCATTTCCTCGCCATTCATCTAAAAGAGGGACAAAACGAAATAATGAGGAAAATGATAGGGTGGCGGCAGTCGACGTCAAAGCACCGATGGGCGGATGATTATATTAATTGTTGAGTGGATATTATATATAATAAGTTAAATTTTATAATAAAAATGTAAGAAAACTTGATGATGACCATAATTTTTTTATCATATTTTTAAAATAAAATTTTTAATTATCATCTATCCGAAACTTTAAATGTATCATGATAATCACCTAATCTTTAAAATTTTACTTCAAACCACAAAATCACTTCAACTCGATTTTTTAAGCTAATTATAAACGAGTAGATCACAAATAAACCTTTATTCGATCAAATTAGTTCATTTTAGTTTGATATATTAAAACTATAAAAATTATTTATATAATAGTATATTAGATATATGTATATCTAAATTTAAATCAATATAACTCGTGTAGTCTTGTGCTTGTGTTTTTTATGGCATGATAATGTTGCAAGTTGGAATTCAATACCCTACATCTATTTTTCTAAATAATTTAAACTAGTTAAAGCCAAACATAAACAATAATATGTAATACGAGCAGAACACAAACACGCTTGTTAAAAACAATTTCAAACTTAGTTAACTTAGTGATTAGTTTACAACAAAGATTGTTCATTACTTTAAATTTCAATTATTCATATCTTATTGGAGAGAGATTATACATACACATGGATGAAAAATAATAAGATCGCACAAGTTCAGAGGACAAGACTATTGTGTGCGCGTGTGTATTATTTATTTATTTATTTATTTATTTTTATCTTAAATTTTTTGTATATATATATAGCACCTGGAAAATTGTTGAAAGAAAAAGCAGAATATTACCTTCCCAACAGGCTTCAATTGTAGTAGGCAATAATACAAAAATAATAATATTACTTACTTAATTAATTAATTAAAAAAACAAAAGGCAATGATGTTGATTAATTACTACCTAAATATTGTGTAGTAAATTATCATCTACAGTTAAAAGCGCGTCAAAAGGCTAAAATCACTTGCAGCATTTTTCCCTAAATATTTTTTAGCATGTTGTTTTTTTTAAATTTACAAGGAAAATTTTGAAGGTATAAATGTAAAAAAAAAAAAAAAATTTAGTCATTAGGAATGTAAATAAATTGGAATTAGATTGTATGCATGTAAATCCCCGAATAAAGAACATGTAATGGACATAACATTTTTGTATTAGGGCCAATTACAAAAATAGCACCCGAAACATAGCTATTTACAAGTCTAGCACTCTCTTTTAACCATTTTTTCAAAATTTCACTCAAAGATCTAATAAACCCCAACCCATATTTTTCATTTTTATCAAATTATCAATGATTTGATCATGACACACATAAATATCACTTGGATGCTAGAATTTATAAATAGCAATGCTTCTAGTGTTATTTATCCCCACAAAAAAAAAAAAAAAAAAAAAGTAATGGACTNTCATTTTTTCAAAATTTCACTCAAAGATCTAATAAACGCTAACCCATATTTTTCATTTTTATCAAATTCGTAATGGTTTGATCGTGATACACGTAAATATCACTTGGATGCTAGAATTTATAAATAGCAATGCTTCTGGTGTTATTTATGTAAATACCATATATATATATATATGTAATGGACTCATGATTGAAATAATCACCACTAAATTCTAAAAAGTAAGCAAACTCCAAATTTGTCATTGTTCTCACTCTAATATTATAAAAAATCTTTCCAAATATTTGTTGCTTGCATTTGATATATCCATGTATTTACATGAGCAGTGTAGTTTTTAGGCGATACTTAGCCAAACATGACTATAATACTGTCTTTTCTTCATGTCTTTATATATTATCTCCACCTTTTCAATCATGGACTCACGTCTCATACACAAGGTGGAGACAAGATTTAACATTATCAGNTTTTTAGGCGTTACTTAGCCAAACATGACTATAATACTGTCTTTTCTTCAGGTCTTTATGTATTATCTCCACCTTTTCAATCATGGACTCACGTCTCATACACAAGGTGGAGACAAGATTTAACATTATCAGNCGTTACTTAGCCAAACATGACTATAATACTGTCTTTTCTTCATGTTTTTATATATTATCTCCACCTTTTCAATCATGGACTGACGTCTCATACACAAGGTGGAGACAAGATTTAACATTATCAGGTACAATTAACAATCATATTTAAAGGACATCATAATATATCTTATCCCATAAAATATCATCCAACAACAACTTCACAAACATAGTCTTATTCACATCATCAACTCAATACATGTTTCACTTATCACTAATTATCATTGCTCACAATCATTAATGTATAATTTTATATCCATAAATATGATGATTATCAACGCAAATCGAGTCTCGGCTATAAACAATATCTTTAACTTACACAAATTTGTTAAAATTTTAGAGATTCATTGAGTGATTCGTGATGGCACTCTTTGCAATGCTTATATCCACCACATTGTTTATGATTCAACCATAATCTTCATGAGTCATCTCAGTATCCTCTAAGTTATTTGCAGCACAAATGTTCTTTAATGCAAGATTCAATGTGTAAACAACACGGGAGGATCAAAACACATGAGGGTATTTCGACATAATAAGTGTTTATATGCATCGCATGTTGGTGCATCATACAAAGATTACTAAAAGCATTTTAACTAAAAGATTCCAAGAAATATTAAGGTATTGGTTCACAATTAGTGTTTCTATAATTACAAACATTGATGCAACGATGCGGTTTGATGCATTATCAATGATTACTAGAACATATTAATCTAAACCAAACCATATAATCACACCTTAGATATATATTGCAATGTAGAATCTATCATTATATACTTTATCAAAATTGATGACTTTATACAAAAATGCATGCTTTTGTAACTCTCGGAAAGTTAACTGGAGGCATTCTTTGTGTATCTGTCTAATCATCACAAATGATGACAATTTTTTAAATCATTCGGTGTTTACTTGTTTACTTCATTTGTGTATCCGTCTAATCATCACAAATGCGACTAACCACTACTCAAGCATGCATGAATCATCTACTAAATAANAGACAACATAATATATTTTATCCCATAAAATATCATCCAACAAAAACTTCACAAACATAGTCTTATTCACATCATCAACTCAATACATGTTTCACTTATCACTAATTATCATTGCTCACAATCATTAATGTATAATTTTATATCCATAAATATGATGATTATCAACGCAAATCGAGTCTCGGCTATAAACAATATCTTGAACTTACACAAATTTGTTAAAATTTTAGAGCTTCATTGAGTGATTCGTGATGGCACTCTTTGCGATGCTTATATCCACCACATTGCTTATGATTCAACCATAATCTTCATGAGTCATCTCAGTATCCTCTAAGTTATTGCAGCACAAATGTTCTTTAATGCAAGATTCAATGTGTAAACAACACGGGAGGATCAAAACACATGAGGGTATTCCGCCATAATAAGTGTTTATATGACTTCGCATGTTGGTGCGTCATACAAAGATTACCGAAAGCATTTAAACTAAAAGATTCCAAGAAATATTAAGGTATTGGTTCACAATTAGCGTTTCTATAATTACAAACATTGATGCAACAATGCGGTTTGATGCATTATCAATGATTACTAGAACATATTAATCTAAACCAAACCATATAATCACACCTTAGACATATATTGCAATGTAGAATCTATCATTATACACTTTATCAAAATTGATGACAAAAATGCATGCTTTTGTAACTCTCGGAAAGTTAACTGGAGGCATTCTTTGTGCATCCGTCTAACCATCACAAATGATGACAATTTTTTAAATCATTCGGTGTTTACTTGTTTACTTCAATTGTGTATCCGTCTAATCATCACAAATGCGACTAACCACTACTCAAGCATGCATGAATCATCTACTAAATAAACATTGTATCTACTGAAAACCTTCCAGAGAACTTAAAGCTGAATCAATTGAACTAATGGTTTAATTTCACAATTAAACATCAAACGAGTCAAACAAGAAAAAAAAATCTTGATTTAATTTTTTTTGTTAATAAACTAAGACTTCCACCACTCATTAAGGCGTTAATTTAGTTAGTCCATTGACAAGAAAGGAAATTGTGCTTTCAAAGCCAAGTTTTACATCATAAATGAGTAGCAACATTGCTTACTCACCTTCCTCTAAAATCACATAAATGAATCTGTTCCTACAAAAGGAAGCGCTTAGTGGCAAATAACCGGAACATCGTAGACAATAATTTTAATAATAATAGACATGATTTTAAAATGGATTGATACAATTTAAATGATTATTTTGAGCAACTTGCTCCTATTTGAACATCTTTGCATTGTTCTATATATTATTTTCATTCTGTTGTGTTTTGATGAGGTATAAAACCCTCACTTATAACTAACACCAACACTTTTAAACATGCCTTTTACTTCTAACTGCACTACCCTCATCAACATAAAGGTCGATGGCAAAGGCTTAGGAGAAGCCTCTTTTTATGCTAGAATTATTTCCTTCCTTTAGTTAAATTCTAAAGCTCAAATNTGTATGACTAACACCAACACTTTTAAACATGCCTTCTACTTCCAACTGCACTACCCTCATCAACATATGTGTGGATGACAAAGGCTTAGGAGAAGCCTCTTTTTATGCTAAAATTATTTTCTTCCTTTAGTTAAATTCTAAAGCTCAAATTCAAAATTAGCGAGGGCTTAAATGTAGTTCAAAATGCAAATGNATCATACAAAGATTCCCGAAAGCATTTTAACTAAAAGATTCCAAGAAATATTAAGGTATTTGTTCACAATTAGCATTTCTATAATTACAAACATTGATGCAACGATGCGGTTTGATGCATTATCAATGATTACTAGAACATATTAATCTAAACCAAACCATATAATCACACCTTAGATATATATTGCAATGTAGAATCTATCATTATATACTCTATCAAAATTGATGACTTTATACAAAAATGCATGCTTTTGTAACTCTCGGAAAGTTAACTAGAGGCATTCTTTGTGTATCCGTCTAATCATCACAAATGATGACAATTTTTTAAATCATTCGGTGTTTACTTGATTAGCTCAAGCTTTCTTTCAACATAGAATCTTACATGAGTTAAATGATATCCGCTCAAGTGGTCAACACACCAAAACATCTACCGCAAGCATCCACTAGTCAGATATACATGTCAAAACTTCTCCAAGTCGTCCCGAAAACTAACTTGTGCACTAGTCTTCTTGAAAAAAATATTACTTCGACTCAAGACTCTTATATCATGGGGATGAATAGCTCACACTCAGAGGGCTTCTAGTCAACACTTGGCAAGTAACAGAGGGCGACTAACCACTACTCAAGCATCATGAATCATCTACTAAATAAACATTGTATCTATTGAAAACCTTCCAGAGAACTTAAAGCTGAATCAATTGAACTAATGGTTTAGTTTCACAATTAAACATCAAACGAGTCAAACAAGAAAGAAAAATCTTGATTTAAATTTTTTTGTTAATAAACTAAGACTTCCACCACTCATTAAGGCGTTAATTTAGTTACTCCATTGACAAGAAAGGAAATTGTGCTTTCAAAGCCAAGTTTTACATCATAAATGAGTAGCAACATTGCTTACTCACCTTCCTCTAAAATCACATAAATGAATCTGTTCCTACAAAAGGAAGCGCTTAGTGGCAAATAACCGGGACATTATAGACAATAATTTTAATAATAATAGACATGATTTTAAAATGGATTGATACAATTTAAATGATTATTTTGAGCAACTTGCTCCTATTTGAACATCTTTGCATTGTTCTATATATTATTTTCATTCTGTTGTGTTTTGATGAGGTATAAAACCCTCACTTATAACTAACACCAACACTTTTAAACATGCCTTTTACTTCTAACTGCACTACCCTCATCAACATAAAGGTCGATGGCAAAGGCTTAGGAGAAGCCTCTTTTTATGCTAGAATTATTTCCTTCCTTTAGTTAAATTCTAAAGCTCAAATTCAAAATTAGCGAGGGCTTAAATGTAGTTCAAAATGCAAATGTTGCTTCGTGTACTCTCACATTGCTTCCATCTATATGTTTTTACATGCCTCGCTTTAATTCTATACGCATTAAACTATCCGAATTTCTATGAGGTATAAGCCCAAGCAATCATCCACATGTGACATAACATCTAAATTTTACAAAAGCAAACCTTATAAAAAAGGGACATTTACAGCAACACATGTTACACGAGACATAAAAGCCATATGGCAAAGAAAAAAACTTGTCATTCAAGCCCTTTATGTTCACACGTGAAAACATCACATAATCTAAATACTAATCTTTATTAAAACAAGAATCATAGCTAATGGTTTGAAGTGAACAAAAGAAATGCACTACTAGGGCTTCATCATACTACTAATATGAAGTTTAAGACCCTATTTCGCACTGCACCTCCAATGTCCCAGGTGGCATTTACATATATGCCAGAATATTCTTGTGTCTACACATCTAGCACCTATACTTTGATATTTACACACATACCATTCAAATCATTAACATCATATCAACATACCACTACTATGAACTTTTAAAAGTGAAATACAACTTTTCATGCAAAGGTATATCAAACCAAAGCGTTAAAAATATAAATATCAAAGTTTAGGTGTGTTATGTACGTAAATTTACCTAAGATATGTCCTTGCAGAAGACTACTGCTATCTAATAGGACCATATCCACCTCTGCATACTATGCTCTTAGAAAGTGCCTGCAACTACATTTACAAATGTCTATCACTTATGATGAGGTTAAAAATCATTTATATTGATATTTATCCTCATAAAATAGCTTGAAGGCCGTTAGGTTTAACGCAATCCTTTGCTTGCATTGTAGGAAGTTGAGTGAAGGACATGGAAAATGGATTCAAAATTTTAAAGAAGCAGTTATTTATGCAAAATCAAGCTATTAATTACTTATTTCTTCTTTTTTTTTGGGCGGGCGGGCGGATTTACATGCAGACTGCCTAAGTTCTATTTATTTACATATATAATACCTAAACTTAAATTTTTAGATTTATACCAACTAAACCTTTCATATCACATAAAAAATACCACCATTTTAACTATTAAAAAGTGAAATACACCAATTCATGCATAACAGCATAGGTAAGGTGGCATGTATGTGTAAGTATTGAAGCTTAAGTGCATGTAAATACACAGGAATTTAGTGGGATGTATGTAAATCTTTGATTTTTTTTTTCTGCAACAAATTCCAAACACCGGCTATGCAAAATCAAAGTCAACACAAATTGAAGGTTTTTCTTACCAAGTTTGTAAGAATTAGGATGTGTTTGGGGCAGCGGTACAATGCCACACTGCACTTTGCAGTGTTTGGCTAAACTGTGTTTTGCCTATTTTTTAAAAAAATTGTGATGAAAAGCTATGTTTTGCAATTAGATTTGTTTAAGTGAGGTGGCTGCTAAAAAATTGCGGTTTAACTTTTAAAAATAAAATAAATTTACAATAGCCACCACAACTTTTAAACAACAGTTTCTTCTGTAACAGCTTCACAGCTGTTTGTTCAAACAACCACAATTGTTTCAGACAAACCCTTAATTTCATATTCCACATAGAGTACATATCGTGACTTTGGAGAAGCTTCGTGCAATTTAAAGCATTTAAAAACCATCTATCAAGGACAACTACAAAAAATCAAATTATTGGACAAGCAGAGGCGGACCAACATATACTTGAGGGAGGGCAATTGCCCACCTTGAAATTTCAAAATTTATTAATAAAATATACAATTTAATCATATTTGCCTCCTCTAAATTATATTAATTGCCCCAATTTGCCCCCTCTAATTATATTGATTGCCCCGATTAAGCTGTAACCAACGGAGCAAATATCGATTAAAGCCTTTAATCTATTGTTTTATAGCTCTTTTAACTTTTTAATCTGTTGAATACTGAATTTAAGAGAATCTAAGCTTAAAACTTTTAGACAGTAATTAAGTATATATAAAAGTTAAACTTACTGATCAAGCATTAATCTTTTTTTTAAATGATTTTGCCATTCCTTTAAAGCTAGTATAACAGTTTTCCACCAGGGTAAACACAAACGCATCTTTATGATGGCCTAATGCAAACTTTTCATTATTTAAACAGTAAATAATTCTGTTTCCAAACTATAATGGGACTAAATTCCAAAGGCACTTTTGTAGTTGAAACCTGGAATGTGATATTATTGCGAAATTTACATGCCTGCAACTCAATTCCTATGTATATACATATCTAACACGCAAAATTCAAATTTTACAAAAATACAACCTTAATTATGCATAAAAAAATATTTTTTCACTATTTCGAAAATCAAAATAGATTAATCACAAAAATTATAGAAATAATGCTTTTGATTTTATATGAAAATTTTGGATGGCATAAATGTAAAAAGTGAAGTTTACATGTTAGATGTGTATATACATAAGAATTGTGTTGTATGTATGTAAATGCCCCTCAATTTGAAAAAGAAAATTACATTTTTATATGCACCTAATGTATATTTGTATTAACTTTTTTTTGAATTTGTTTATTAATTATTTTGCATACATTTACTAAATTTTTATGTATATTTGTATTGTAAAAATATACAAAATAGATTAAAATGATTGCAATATTATTTAATTTATCAATGATAATAAAAGTCATGTTTTAATTTTGAATTATGTGCTATTTATTCAATTAATTAACTTTTGTAATAAATTTTACTCCCTAAGAAAAGAGGCCGGTTCCACCCCTACGAACAAGTAATGTATAAATATGATCGAAGGAAAGCTCGATACTTTTACCAGAGAAGTAACAAAATGAGGGCATTTACATACATTCCACACGAAATTTATGTATTCACATATCTAACACCTAAAGATTCATATATGCATGCACGCTACTCGAATCTTCAACATCACAACAGAAATAACACATTTTCATGCATAGGTCTACGACACAAAGATGTTAGAAGTGTAAATATCAGATTTTTGGCGTTAGATATGTAAATACATAAGAATTGTGCAGTAAGAATTGTGTAGTATGATCCAAAAAAGTGGGCATTTATCTACATACCACACAATTCCTATGTATTTACACATCTAAGTCCTAAACTTTCATATCTACATGCATGCGACTCGAATTTTTTAACATAAAAACAAAAACAACACCTTTTCAGGCATAGGTCTATGACACAAAGATGTTATAACTTTAAATATCAAATTTTGGATCTTAGATATGTAAATGAATAAGAATTGTNGTATTCAATTAATTAACTTTTGTAATAAATTTTACACCCTAAAAAAAGAGGCCTGTTCCACCCCTACGGACAACTAATGTATAAATATGATCGAAGGAAAGCTCCATGCTTCTACCAGAGAAGCAACAAACATTTACATACATTCCACACGAAACTTATGTATTTACATATCTAACACCTAAAGATTCATATCTGCATGCACGCTACTCGAATCTTCAACATCACAACAAAAATAACACATTTTCAAGCATAGGTCTGCGACACAAAGATGTTGGAAGTGTAAATATCAGATTTTTGGGGTTAGATATGTAAATACATAAGAATTGTGCAAAAAGAATTGTGTGGTATGTATGTAAATTTATCCAAAAAAGTGGCATTTATCTACATACCACACAATTCCCATGTATTTACACATCTAAGTCCTAAAATTTCATATCTACATGCATGCGACTCGAATTTTTTAACATCAAAACAAAAACAACACCTTTTCAGGCATAGGCCTATGACACAAAGATGTTATAACTTTAAATATCAAATTTTGGATCTTAGATATGTAAATGAATAAGAATTGTATGATATGTATGTAAATTTCCCAAAAAAAGACACAAGAAAAGCTTGGAAAAGACCAGATAGGTGAGATAAATCATATTTAGCAAAACAAGCAACTTTAGTTGCGTTTCATTACTATTATACTTGAGATTCCAATTATTCACTACAAGTTCTTCATAATACATTTATATGCAACAAGAGCACCCATTGACAAAAGCTTCGGCACACAAATACTTAATTATACACAAAACCCTATCTTTTCAAAAAGCAAGAAAATTCATCTAGCAGTCAAAATTAATTATATTCAGCAAGCTTGAAATCACCAAACCGAGGCGGTAATTTAAGCAATTTCTCATTAGAAAACAAACCTTTATCAGGTATCCCCGCTCCTATTGAGCTTCTGAATCGCGCAGTATATCTTCCTTCTCGACCCTACAGCATTGATACCCATATCCCTGAGATCCTCCATCGTCAGCATCGGGAGTACTCCATCATCCACCTCGTGTATCTCGAACACAGGCGTGTATTGTCCAAGCCCTAACCCCTCAAGAAACGACCGTATTCCACCCGTCCAACCTTTGTATCCCTCCTCTGAAATCTCTTCCCCTCCGTTCGAAACCCTAACCCTAATCGAAGCCCGGTGGTCGTTTCTATGACAAGGACTCTCGGAATCCTCCACATACTCATCATCTCTAGCCTCCTCACCGCCGCTTGACTTCAAATCAGCGGCAGCGGGATCGAATTCATTGTCGATCCGAGAGTTCCAGTTAGTACGAGCCCGCCTCGCGGACATCGGGGCGGTGACTCGGGGTTTGGTGGAGGGTTTCGAACCAATAAGGGGTGAGGAAGTGGGGAGGAGCTTGGAGAGCTTAGGGCGGCGAGAAGAGGNTTCTAGCCTCATCACCGCCGCTTGACTTCAAATCAGCGGCATCGGAATCGAATTCATTGTCGATCCGAGAGTTCCAGTTAGTACGAGCCCGCCTCGCGGACATCGGGGCGGTGACTCGGGGTTTGGNCTCTAGCCTCCTCACCGCCGCTTGACTTCAAATCAGCGGCAGCGGGATCGAATCCATTGTCGATCCGAGAGTTCCAGTTAGTACGAGCCCGCCTCGCGGACATCGGGGCGGTGACTCGGGGTTTAATGGAGGGTTTCGAACCAATAAGGGGAGAGGAAGTGGGGTGGAGCTTGGAGAGCTTAGGGCGGCGAGAAGAGGGGTCGTAGGAGGGGGAAGCGATGGGCTGGTCTCCGATTTCACCGAGGCGGACGCTTGGGCGGCGCTGGCGTTTGGAGGTTGCAGAGGGGATTAGCGTTTCTTGTGCCGGAAGTGAAGTCGGCGGAGGGCCACCGTTTTCTTGCTGATCTAATGGGTGTAGATCACCCATTGAAGCTCTGTAGAAGAAGTGTGAGCTCGAGAGTTGGGGGGAGTTCTGATTGGAGAGAAGCGTGTGAAGGAAGGCGGTTGCGGAATGCGGACTACTGGCACTAAGGGAATTTCGGTGATGTACCTCAAACATACCACTCAATTTCTATTTATTTAGATATCTACTCCTAATATATATATATNCACCGTTTTCCTGCTGATTTAATGGGTGTAGATCACCCATTGAAGCTCTGTAGAAGAAGTGTAAGCGAGAGTGGGGGGAGTTCTGATTGAAGGGAGAGAAGCGTGTGAAGGAAGCCGGTTGCGGACTACTTCGTGCTGGATTATTGGCACAAATGGAATTTCGGTGATGTGCCTTAATTTATCGCGAGATTACAAATATACCACTCAATTTCGATTTATTTACATACCTACCCCTAATACACACACACACAGATATCTATATATATATATATATATATATATATATATATATATATATATATATATATATATTGTCCCACNAAGCTCGAGAGTTGGGGGGAGTTCTGATTGAAGGGAGAGAAGCGTGTGAAGGAAGGCGGTTGCGGACTACTTCGTGCTGGATTATCTAATTTCGGTGATGTACCTTAATTTATCGCGAGATTACAAACATACCACACAATTTCTATTTATTTACATATCTACTCCTAATATACATATATATATATATATATATATAT
>JXCR01072317.1:89901-104712 GCA_002079205.1 Phalaenopsis hybrid cultivar
GGGCAATTGCCCCGCCTAAAATTTGTAACTTTCAATTTCCTCACCTCGTTATATTTTTTGCCCGATACAACAATAACAACAAGCCTTTATCTTACTAAGTGAGGTTGGCTGAATGAATCCTTTTCTTGTCTAATATTTTTAAGAAAATTAGACATTGGTGACCACTACTTAAATTTTACTTTTACATTTATACCCCCCAAATATTTCATATCCTATAAAAAATATCACTATTTTAGCTTTTAAAAGATGAAGTATGCCTTTTCATGAATAGTTAAGGGGGCATGCATGCAAAAAATTAAGGTTTAAGTTTTAGGTGTGTAAAATCACAAGAATTGAGTGGTATGCAAGTAAATATTACTTTTTTTATTAAAACCAAAAAAGTATTTTGTAAATTTGATCTGCACAAATTAGAGTACTTAATATAACTTTTAGGCATAAACTCTAAACGAGTTAAATGGGCTAATAATAGTTCTGATATTTAGACCCATAAGAAAATATTAAATGGGCCATAACCGTGATGGTCCTAAAGATAACCGACTTGTGAAAAATGAGAGGTGGTGATTGATTGTGATTGATACATGAATAAATTTATTATAAGAAGTGGGCGGTGGGCGATTGGGATCGGTGACAGGTGGTGGTTGATTGTGGCAGAAGTGGTGCTGGACTTTAGCCCATTCTCAAAGTTGTAAGTTGTTCTCAAGCATCAAGCTCTACCTCTCTTATGAGAGAAGTTGGTCTCTATTTATAGTATTATTGGTGCAATTAATGCAGAAATATAAACAACTTTGATCAGATGGTCCGGAGAGATTACTTTGATCAAACGAAGTTTTATGGACATTTGAGTGCCATAACTACGTCGAAATTAAGAAATCTTAAATTTGTTGGATTCGTCTTGTCAAGACGCTCGATTCAACTATAAACTTACTATATTCAACATTCGTTTGTTCTTCTAAATATGTGAAAAACTTCCAAGTGTGGTTTAAGAACTTGATCTGAGCTTAATTTTACTCGAATTAGACTAATTTTGATATCATTGGACCCGTCTCATCAAGCCGGTCTTTTTGACTAGAAGTTTGCTACAATCGAAGCTCTAGATGATCCTTAATTGAAGCTTGAATGTTTATTGCTAAAAAAATTACCTCGAGATTCGTGTCAGACGAAGAAAATTTATCGACGACGTATCAAAAATTTTTAGATAGAGACTTATTTTATTATTTTAGAAGCCATTGAAACCGTCTAAAAATAAGAGTTGTAAGTCAAAATTTTATTTGAAACTCCTTGTCACAAATAAATAAAACAGACAAGAACATAAAACAATAAAATTTCTATGAGAAAATCTATGAAATGAGAAGGAAAGAAAAATTCATAGGGCGTAACAAAAAATGAAATGATTCGCTGTATGGTAAAATCATTAATTTTTGTTCTTCCTCTAGACTAGAAAAAATGGGCTTAGAAAGTAATGTACTAAAATTCGGTCTCCCATAATTATATCAGAGCTGAAAATTATAGGAGATAATCAGATAACATTGAGCTACTGATGATTGTNCAAATTCATAGGATGTAACCAAGAATGAAATGATTCGCTGTATAGTAAAATCATAAATTTTTGTTCTTCCTCTAGACCAGAAAAAATGGGATTAGAAAGTATTGTACTAAAATTTGGTCTCCCATAATTATATCAGAGCTGAAAATTATAGGAGATAATCAGATAACATTGAGCTACTGATGATTGTTGGATAATGATGGCTAGACTAGCGGCCAGAATGCTGATTGTTGGACAAAGAAAGCAAGCAGCAATTGTCAACACTCGATGGGGTCGACAGGTAACAATTGGCTAATGTGAGGCTACATTATATATAGATATCTTAGAGTGACTATCAAATAGTCAAAGATAAATATATATATATATATATATATATANGAAAATTCGTGGCGGTAGAGTAATGGATTATAGTCTTAGCATTGCATGAAAATTCAACATACAGAGATAAAAGAAAAGAAATAAAGACAACACAACTTTTTACGTGAAAAACCCTTGAAAGGGGAAAAACCACGCAGTTTAGCCTTATTAAAATAATTCACTATGAATGATGAGTACACATGTTCATTCTTCTCCTAAATTTATGATGAAATTATAAAGTTGTATAACTATAATCTCGTTGCAGTTCTTGGTGACATCAGGTTGCAAGAATCATTGTTGATTGTTGATGAGGTAGTAGTCCGTCGTGAGTGTTGTAGATGGTTGCACCAGAAGCTTTGATTGGTCAAAGAAACTGTAGTAAGTAGTTGTGAGAGTTGTGGACCACATATGGTGTAGTTGCGAGTATGAATGATGTCATTAGGTCGTTGGGGTCGGAGTCGGAAGCTCCATGAGCTATGAACCATGTAGGTCGTAGGGCGAGTATGAATGACGTCTATAGGTTGCGATGGTCGGAGTCGGGAGCTGCAAGTGTAGATAACCATGAAGGTTGTTAGGACGAGTATTAGTGATGTACGTAGGCCGTGGGGGCCAGAGTCGGGAGTTGTATGCGTTGTGAACCACATGGGTCAATGGGGCGAGTATTAGTGACGTAAGTAGGTCGTGGGGGCCAGAGTCGAGAGTTGCATGCACTGTGAACCACATGGGTCTTTTGGGGCAAGTATTAGTGGCGTCCGTAGGCCGTGGGATCGATGACCACGTAGGTCGTTGTTGGCACTTGGACCAAAGTGATGAGCTATTGTCCCACAGACGGGAACGATTACTAGATTTTCTAAGTTATAAAGTTAACTTACAGTGTTTGGTTGGTGGTGGTCTACGACGGTCGTCAGTGGTCGACGACGGTCGACGGAGGTCGGCGGTGGTCGACGACGGTTTGCGATGGTCAACGACGGCAAGCGATGGCTGGCGATGACAATAGATGGCGGTCTACGAGGGTCGATGAAGGTGGTGGACGACAGTTTGCTAGGGTCGACGACGGTCGATGGCGGTCGACGGTGATCGACGATGGTTGACGGTGACGCTGAGCTAAAACTCCTCCTCAAGCCGCAGACTCTCTTTCTAAGCTTCAGCTCTCCCTCATGTGAGGGGTGTGAGTCTATTTATAGTGTTATTGAAGTAATTAATGCAGAAATATAAACTATTTTGATCAGATGGTCTGAAGAGCTTCCCCAATGAGACAGTATTTAATGGGCATTTGGATGCTTTAATGATGTAAAAATTGAGTGATCTTCGACTCGCTGGATTCTTCTTCCCGAGACGCTCAATTCGACTATAAACTTGCCAATTCGACACATGTTTCACCTTCCAAATGTGTCCTGAAATCTTTCAAGAATGTTTTAATGATTTGATCTGGGCTTGATTTTACTCAGATTAGACTGACTTTGATATCATTAGGTTCGTCTAATTGAGCAAGTACTGAAATTAGAACTCTAGGTGAGTTTTTATCAAGATTTGAACATTCTTGCTCAAAATATTATCTCGATATTTGTGTCATGCTTCGAGAGTCGTGCATTTTTTGGTGGGGTATCATATATATATATATATATATATATAGGTATGTAAATACATAAGAATTGTGAGCAATGTATGTAAATGTCATATTTTTAAATATTACTTTCTTTTCCAAATTATTATTAAAAATTTATTTGATCGGACATAATTCTCAATATAGTTTTAATCGTAGCATACATATAATTAAACAAAATTTCTCGAAGCTATAAACAAAGCAAAACTAAAAATGATCCAATCCGAGCTTTAATAAGCCCAAATTAAGAGGTATGATAAAAATTTTGAGCCATCAATTGAATAACCAAATACTAGTCACTCAAAAGAAATATAATATATATATATATATATATATATATATATTTATCTTTGACTATTTGATAGTCACTCTAAGATATCTATATATAATGTAGCCTCACNCTATTCAATTAATGGCTCAAAATTTTTATACATACTTCTTGGATTATTAAAGCTCGGATAGGATCATTTTTAGTTTTGCTTGATTTAAAGCATCAAAACATTTTGTTTAATTATATGTTCGCTACGATTAAAACTATATCGAGAATTATATCCGATCAAATAAATTTTTAATAATAATTTGGAAAAGAAAGTATTGGCCAAATATTTAAAAGTATGACATNTAACGATTTCAAAATTGCATGATCTTAATCTCATTGAATTCTACTTATTGAAATATTTTATTTAATTATAAAAAAGAATTAAGTAATATTTGGTTATTCAATTGATGGCTCAAAATTTTTATCATACTTCTTGATTTGGGCTTATTAAAGCTCGGATTGGATCAATTTTTAGTTTTGCTTGGTTTATAGCTTCGAGAAATTTTGTTTAATTATATGTACGCTTCGATTAAAACTATATTGAGAATTATCCGATCAAATAAATTTTTAATAATAATTTGGAAAAGAAAGTATTGGCCAAATATTTAAAAATATGACATTTACATACATTGCTCACAATTCTTATGTATTTACATACCTAAATTTATATATATATATATATATGATACCACACCCAAAAAATGCACGACTCTTGAAGCATGACATGAATCTCGAGATAATATTTTGAGCATGAATGTTCGAATCTTGATAAAAACTCACCCAGAGCTCTGATTTCAGGACTTATAGTCAAAATGACCAGCTCAATTAGACGAACATAATGATATCAAAGTTAATGTTATAACTTGGAAAATATAGTAATCGTTCCCGTCTGACTTTGATTGACGAGGAAACTGAAATCCACCGTCGACCACCACCGACCATTGTCGACCCTCGCAAACTGTCGTCCACCACCGTCATCGACCCTCGTAGACCGCCATCTACTGTCATCGTCAGCCATCGCAGAACGTCGTCGACCACTGATGACCGTCGTAGACCACCACCAACCAAACACTATAAGTTAATGTTATAACTTGGAAAATATAGTAATCGTTCCCGTCTGTGGGACAATAGCTCATCACTTTGGTCCATGTGCCAACAACGACCTACGTGGTCATCGGTCCCACGGCCTACAGACGTCACTAATACTTGCCCCAAAAGACCCATGTGGTTCACAATGCATGCAACTCCCGACTCTGGCCCCCACGACCTACTTACGTCACTATTACTCGCCCCAACGACCCATGTAGTTCACAACGGATGCAACTCCCGACTCTGGCCCCCGCGGCCTACGTACATCACTAATGCTCGTCCTAACAACCTTCATGGTCATCGACTCTTGCAGCTCCCGACTCCGACCACCACAACCTACAGACGTCATTCATACTCGCTCTAGGGCCTACGTGGTTCATAGCTCGTGGAGCTTCCGACTCCGACCCCAACGGCCTAATGACGTCATTCATACTCACCACTACACCCTATGTGGTCCACAAGTCCCACAACTTCTTACTACAGTTTCTTTGACCAATCAAAACTTCTGGTGCAACCATCTACAACACTCGCGACGGACTACTACCTCAAAAACAATCAACAATAATCCTTGCAACCTGGTGTCACCAATAACTACAACCAGATTATAGTTATACAACTTTATAATTTCATCATAAATTTAAGAGAAGAATGAACATGTGTACTCATCATTCATAGTGGATAATTTTAACATGGCTAGTCCCCGTGATTTTTCCCCTTTTAAAGGTTTTCCACGTAAAAAGTTGTGGTGTCTACTTTTGTTTATTTCTTTTATTTTATCTTTGTGTGTTGAATTTTCATGCAATTTTACCGCCACGAATTTTCTAGCACGCATATAATATATATATATATAGTAATATTTAAGCATGAAAAGACCTAATTTTACTTTGTAAAAATTAAAATAGTTTTTTTTTTTTGGTTTGATATTAAGAACATGGTATAAATGCGTTAAGCAAAGTGTAAATATTAGAATGTAAATACATAGGAATTCGATGGTATGCTGTAAATGCGTTCTATTTATAAGATTTGTATATATATATATATATATACGTGCCAGAAAATTCGCGGCGGTAGAGTAATGGATTATAGTCTTAACATTGCATGAAAATTCAACACACACAGATTAAAGAAAAGAAATAAACAAAAGGAGACACCACAACTTTTTACATGGAAAACCCTTGAAAGGGGAAAAATCACGGGGTCTAGCCCTATTAAAATAATCTACTATGAATGATGAGTACACATGTTCATTATTATCCTAAATTTATGATGAAATTACAAAGTTGTATAACTACAATCTGACTGCAGTTCTTGATGACACCAGGTTGCAAGGATCATTGTTGATTGTTGTTGAGGCAGTAGTCTGTCATGAGTGTTGTAGATGATTGCATCATAAGCTTTAATTGGTCAAAGAGACTGTAGTGAGCAATTGTAGGAGCTGTGGACCACATAGGGTGTAGTGGCGAGTATGAATGACGTCGTTAAGTCGTTAGGGTCGGAGTCGGGAGCTCCACGAGCTATGAACTACGTAGGCCGTAGGGTGAGTATGAATGACGTCTGCAGGTTGCGGTGGTCGGAGTCGGGAGCTGCAAGAACCGATGACCATGAAGGTTGTTAGGACGAGTATTAGTGATGCACGTAAGCCATGGGGGCCAGAGTCGAGAGTTGCATGCGCTGTGAACCACATGGGTCGTTGGGGCGAGTATTAGTGACGTAAGTAGGTCGCGGGGGCCAGAGTCGGGAGTTGCATGCACTGTGAACCACATGAGTCTTTTAGGGCAAGTATTAGTGACGTCCGTAGGCCGTGGGACCGCTGACCATGTAGGTTGTTGTTGGCACATGGACCAAAGTGATGAGCTATTGTCCCACAGACGGGAATAATTACTAGATTTTCCAATTTATAACATTAACTTAGAGTGTTTGGTTGGTGGTGGTCTACGACGGTCTGCGATGGCTGACGACGGCAGTCGATGGCGGTCTATGAGGGTCGATGACAGTGGTGGACGACAGTCTGTGAGGGTCGACGACGGTTGGTGGCGGTCGACGGTGATTGACGACTGTTGGTGGTGATGCTGAGCTAAAACTCCTCCTCAAGGCGCAAACTCTCTCTATAAGCTTCAGCTCTCCCTCATGTGAAGGGTGCGAGTCTATTTATAATGTTATTAGTGCAATTAATGCAGAAATATAAACTATTTTGATCCGACGGTCCGGAGAGCTTCCCCAATCAAACAGTATTTAATAGACATTTTGATGACTTAATGATGTCATAATTAAGTGATCTTAGACTCGCTGGATTCGTCTTGCCTAGACGCTCAATTTAACTATAAACTTGACAATTCAACACCTATTTCACCTTCTAAATGTGTCCTGAAATCTTTCAAAAATGGTTTAATTACTTGATCTGGGCTTGATTTGACTCAGATTAGACAGACTTTAATATCATTAGGTTCGTCTCATTGAGCTGGTCATTTTGACTATAAGTTTACTGAAATCAAGATTTGAACATTCTAGCTCAAAATATTATCTCGAGATTTGTGTCACACTTTGAGAGTTGTGCATTTTTTGATGGGGTATTATATATATATATATATATATATATATATATATATATATATATATATATATATATATATATATATANTAAGGAGTTTCAAATAAAATTTTGACTTAAAACTCTTATTTTTTTGGCATGAAACAAATATATATTTCTAAACAGTTTCAATGGCTTCTAAAATAATAAATAAGTCTGTATCTAAAAATTATTGATACGTGGTTGATAAATTTTCATCGTCTGATACGAATCTCGAGTTAATTTTTTTAGCAATAAACATTCAAGCTTCAAATAAGGATCATCCAGAGCTTCGATTTTAGCTAACTTCTAGTCAAAAAGACCGGCTCGATGAGATGGGTCCAATGATATCAAAATTAGTCTAATTCGAGTAAAATTAAGCTCAGATTTAAGGCTTTAAATCACATTTGAAAGTTTTTCAGACATATTTAGAAAGAAACGAATGTTGAATCTAGTAAATTTATAGTTGAATCGAGCGTCTTGACAAGACGAATCCAACAAACTTAAGATTTCTTTATTTCAACATAGCTAAGGCACTCAAATGTACATAAAACTTTGTTTGATAAAAGTAATCTCTTTGAACCATCTGATCAAAATTGTTTATATTTCTGCATTAATTGCACACAAAACACTATAAATAGAGACCCATATCTCTCAGAAGAGGGGGAGAGCTTGAGGCTTGAAAAAAAACTTACAACTTTGAGAATGGGCTAAAACCCAGCACCACTCCTGTCACAATCAACCACCACCTGTCACCGATCGCAATCGCCCACTGCCCACTTTTTATAATAAATTTATTGATACATTGATGTTGTAATGCAATAGAATGTTAAACCATTTCCGGACTATATAAATAACACTAAAGAACTGCCTCTCATTTTTCACAAGTCGGTTATCTTTAGGACCATCACGGTTATGGCCCATTTAATATTTTCGCATGGGTCTAAATATCAGAACTATGATGCTGCCATTTTCATCAAGCCCATTTAACTTGTTTAGAGTTTATGCCTAAAAGTTATATTAAGCACTCTAATTTTTGTAGATCAAATTTACAAAATACTTTTTTGGTTTTAATAAAAAAAAAGTAAGATTTACTTGCATACCACTCAATTCTTGTGGTTTTACACACCTAAAACTTAAAGCTTAATTTTTTACATGTATGGCCCCTTAACTATTCATGAAAAGGTATATTTCATTTTTTTAAAGCTAAAATAGTGATATTTTTTATATAATATGAAATATTTGGGTGGGTATAAATGTGAAAGTAAAAATTTAGGCAGGGGTCACCAATGTCTAATTTTTTTTAAAATATTAGACAAAAAAAGGATTCATTCAGCCAACCTCGCTCAGTAAGATAAAGGCTTGTTGTTATTATTGTATCAGGCGAAAAATATAACGATGTGGGGGAAATTGGAAATTACAAACTTTAGACGGGGCAATTGCCCATCCTAAACATAATTTGGCGTTATATATATATATATANTCATTAGAAAACAAACCTTTATCAGGTATCCCCGCTCCTATTGAGCTTCTGAATCGCGCAGTATATCTTCCTTCTCGACCCTACAGCATTGATACCCANCATTTAAAATATTGATATTTATAAATTAAAATATTCATGTGATTTTTTTGAACTATTAAATCGATGTGTTTACATGTATCGCAATCAAATTATTGAGAATTTGATAAAACTGAAAAATATGAGTGAGAATTTTATCATTTGAGTGAGGATTTGGAAAAATGGATTAATAAATAATGTCACCATATGAAGCACATAGGATATGCATGAATAGTGAATACAAGTGGTAATAAGTACTTGTGATATTGATAAATTAAATTTCTTTGCATTTAGGCACATGGTCAATGGTTTTTTTATATAAACTCAACTTTTTTTTACGATTCCCATAGGAAATTTTATTAATAAAAAAAGTTATTTATAGGGGTGTGGCTAATAGTTCTACTAAAACCCTCCACACAAACAACTCACTAAAGAAAAATAGAAAAAGCCTAAAAACCGTTAGCCATGAATGCAACTCACGCAAGAAAAAACACATTAGAAAAACTTATCAGCACGAATATAAGAAATATTCAGAACATTTCTCTTAACTAAACGAGACAGTTCCACAGACATAACATTTGAGAAATACTATAATGACAATAGAAGCATAAAACAGACCATATGATTAGCCTCGTTCCTAGCAGTCCAAAGGAACCAAAAGACTATAATAGAATTAGAAGCACAAAACAGACCCCCTCCATAATTTTTCCAACAACTGGCATAACCATCAATGGAATTAGAATTAATATCATCATGCTTTTTATCATAAGAGGGAAAACCTTAGACCAAATATATTTAGCAAATGATCAGTTAATAGAATTATGATCCATATTATCCTCATTATGATTGCAAAGAGAGCATGTAGAGAAAAGTCTCAAACCTTTCATCTTAAGAATATCATCCGTAGGAATATAACGATGAAAAAGCCTCCAAAAGAAAATGGATTGAGAAGGCTACACAAAAGAATCCCAATCCCAATTTAAATCCTTACCAATAGAAAAGTGCAAAGACATACCAAAAAGTTTTAGAGATAGAGTTGTCACCTTGACCTTTAATTTTAATATTATCATTTCCAATAGTAATAGAAATCTTAGCAATTAGATTAACATCCTCTTTAATAATCAAATTTTTAAGCTTCTATAAGTACCATGTATCATCATTCCAACATTCATTAACAACAAAATCAATATCAAAAGGGCTCAATTAGAAGTTAGCCAAAGGAGCTTCACCTAACCAAAGATCATATTAAAAATTACAACTCCCATCACCAACATCCCAAAAGAAGAAATCCTTAGAAATTCTAGCAACCTTAAGCCTTTCCTTCCAAACAAAGGAATCAGAAGGATTAGGAGCAACAAAAAGAGGATGAGAATTACATCAATACTTACTTTTCATTAATGAAGAATAAAGAGAATTGCCATTTCTGAATTTAAACCATAGCTTCGTATAACTAATTTTTATAAAATCATTAATGCTTTTTAAACCTAATCCACCAGAGTGAGTAGGTTTACACATTTTTACCCAACTAATCCAATGAATTTTATGGTCTTTACCAGCCCAAAGGAATTTTATTAAAACTGTTCTCAAGTTTTTTAATTAGATTAATAGGAATTTTCAAAAAAAATAAGAGTACGAAGAGGTATAGAAATAAGCAAACTTTTAAGTACAGTAACTTTACCTCTAAAAGACAAAAGTAGATTCTCCCAAAGCAAGATACTCTTATTGATGTTCTCAATAAGATTATAAAAAAGATGAACCTTTTTTTTGCCTTTATCGAGATTGAAGCCTAAATAAGTAATAAGCAAACTCCCTTTATTACACTCAGTAAAGTCTTGAATCCACTTCTTCTTCGTAGTAGAAACCCTTTTAGAACAATAGAAGCTATATTTATTAGAAAAGAAAACCAAGCGAGAAACTTCTTGGAAATGACTTAGGCCCTCCCATAACATTTTAATAGATCCCTTGTCAGTATTATAAAATATCACCAAATCATTAGCATAAGCAAGATTAGAAATCCCAAAATTTCCTTTGATATGATAATACATGCTGGGATAGTTAGAGAACATCCTGTTAAGATATCTGGATAAATAATCAAAAGTCATAATAAAAATATAAGAGAAAATGGACATCCCTGTTTGATCCCCCTGGAAGATTTAAAGAACCCACATTTGTTACCATTAATCAAAACAAAATAATAACTTATCAGAATCTCAAGACAACTTTATGAATGTATGATATTTTATTGTAATTCCGCAATACAATTTTTTAATTAATTAGTTAATGTTTTATAGCGCTGGAATGAATTACTATAAGTGGTTTGTTGTTGTCTTCTTACCGTTCCACCTATATTATCATTATTATTATTATTATTTCTTTTACTTGGTGATGCTATTTAATGATTCCATAATAGTTAAAGTAAAAAATAAGTTATAAGTTTTGCAGTTTTGAACATCAACGGCATTTTAGTAAGAGTAAAATGTAGTTTTATAATTTTTAATTTTGGCTATAAATTGTTTGAAAACTATGAGTACCTAATCATTTTACCAAAAATATTTTTTTAAATTAGTTACATGTAAATATTTTCTAGGGAAAATTTTTTAAGAAAATTTGAATGTGCCTTTTAATGATTTAATTATTTGACTTATGCATATATATTTCTAAATAGATAAGAAGTATCTTTCTTTAGAACTATCNGCACTTTTAAGTAAAGTAACTTGACCTCCAAAAGACAAGAGTAGATTCTCCCAAGACAATATTCTCTTGTTGATCTTCTCAATAAGATTATAAAAAAGATGATTTTTTTTTTTTTGCATTTATCAATATCGAAGCCTAAGTAAGCAATAGGCAAACTCCCTTTATTGCACATAATAAAGTCTTGATTCCAATTCTTCTTCATAGTAGAAACCATTTTAGAACAATAGAAGCAACATTTATTATAATTGAAAACCAAGCCAAAAACTTCTTGGAAATGACTTAGGCCCTCCCATAACCTTTTAATAAATCTATTGTTACTATTAGAAAATATCACCAAATCATTAGCATAAGCAAGATTAGAAATCCCAAAATTTCCTTTGATTGGATAATACATGTTGGGATAGTTAAAGAACATCCTGTTAAGATATCTGGATAAATAATCAAAAGCCATAATAAAAATATAAGAGAAAATGGACATCCCTGTTTGATCCCCATGGAAGATTTAAGGAACCCACATTTGTTACCATTAATCAAAACCAAATAATAACTTATCCGAATCTCATGACAGCTTTATGAATGTATGATATTTTATTGTAATTTCACAATACAAATTTTTAATTAATTAATTAATGTTTTAAAGCGTTGGAATGAATTACTATAAGTGGTTTGTTGTTGTCTTCTTACTGTTCCATGTATATTATCATTATTATTGTTATTATTCTTTTACTTGGTGATGCTATTTGAATGATTCCATAATAGTTAAAGTAAAAAATAAGTTATAAGTTTTGCAGTTTTGAACATCAATGGCATTTTAGTAGTTTTAGAATTTTTAATTTTGGCTATAAATTGTTTGAAAACTACGAGTACCTAATCATTTTACCAAAAAATATTTTTAAAATTAGTTACATGTAAATACTTTCTAGGGAAATTTTTTTAAAAAAAATTTGAATGTGCCTTATAATGATTTAATTATTTGACTTATGCATATATATTTCTAAATAGATAAGAAGTATCTTTCTTTAGAATTATCACACAATAATAATAATAATATGATACCTTTGATTTTATTGAAAAGAATTATAATAGTGAAATAACAGCATGTATATAAATAATTTTGGGGGGCACACAATCACCTTTACATGCAATTATACTCCAAAATATAACTAAGACAAATGGGCCAAACCCCAAAACCCATGGTAGGATCCACTTTGCCTCCCATTAACGTAGATGAAGACATTATTTGCTATTAACAACAGGATTATCAATATACACAACCCGCAACCAACCCATGCTATGATGCTACTACTGGGCCTGCAATTGTCTGGGCCCAATGCTACCCATCGGGCCCTTTATGTTGTCCGACCTTATTTTGATGTTAACATACATACCACTTGATTCTTATGTATTTACATATCCAGCAACTAAACTCAATTTTTTATTTTCATTTCACCTTACTTATGCATATAAATGTGTATTTTACATTCTAAAAGTGAAGTGATATGAAAGTTTTGAGTGGTATAATTGTAATAAGAAGAATTTAGATGCTACACATGCAAATACATAAGAATTAGGTAGTATGTATGTAAATGTTGTTTTTATTTTTATCTTTGATATTTGTGTGGATAATATAACTAATTATGTGCGTAGTATTCTATGCCATCCTTAAATCAGATCAAAATGCATGGAAAGGTGGTTAAAGCCAAATTTATTTTTTCTCTGATTTGACCAAAGTAGTTTGGATACTTTAGAGAGTCATATCATGTCTGATATTATATAAGATATGTAATATGTCACATATGTGAATAATTACATTATGTCTCCAAAAATTGGAATTTCAGTTCTTGTGGTCAGTAATTTCTCTTGAGATTGGATATCATTCTCCATCCGTAAGACTTAATTATTTATATTTCTCATATATTTTAATGAATTAATCTATGTGTTGAGATTATAATGTATTTCCACTCGATTTAATGCATAAACTGAAGTTATTTTGCATTTATCCAAGTATTTCTATACATTACTATTTATTAATATATATATATATATATATATATATATATATANCACGGACGGTGTCGGTCAGGGTATATTTCAGTTTTTTTTTTAATTTTAGGTGGGGCCCACCGAAATCCATCCAAGTGATCCACGGTCAGGATCGGACACTGCATGCATAAATGCATGCGGTGTTCGTCCGTATGCAATAATTTTTCCCATCAATGAGGATATAATAGGATATCAGTGAACAAAACTTATTATTGATAATATTTGATTTAAACACCATTGAACACATCAATGTAATATTATATACTNGTTAGTCATGACCTGTTGGTAAAACATCCTCTCTAGAGGTTATAAGTCCTATTAGGTCACAGACTCGAATCCCCCTCTGACGAATTTGTCGATAGTGAGGGCGGTCCTCAAATAGGTAGGAACATGAGGGTGGCTGGAAGCTCGTATAAAAGCCTCCGACCATTCTTATATATATATATANTATTTATTATATATGAATATATGTAGATACATATATACATACATATACACTTATAAACACACATATAAACATATATATAGATATCTATATGTACAACTATATACATACATAGATATACAAATATATACATATATATATACATAAACAGACATACAATTACACAGAAACACACACACACACATATATATATATATATAGCGTTGAGTACTCAGTTCAGTTGGTCGGACATCTGCTTGTCAGTTTTAAGTCTCCTCTGGTCTAGGGTTCGATTCCCCCCGAGTGTAGGGCGTGGTACTCAAATTCTAGGTGTCTGAGGGATGGTCGGGGCTTGTATAATAGCCTCCAGATATTCCTTTTTTTTAAAAAAAATTATATATATAACACACACACACGTTATTAGTCATGACGTGTTGGTAAAACATTCTCTCTAGAGGTCATAAGTCCTATTAGGTCAAAGGCTCGAATCCCCCTCTGACCAATTTGTAGATAGTGAGTGCGGTCCTCAAATAGGTAGGAACATGAGGGTCATATACTAGAAGCTCGTATAAAAGCCTCCGACCATTCTTATATATATATATATATATATATATA
>JXCR01072317.1:105068-138666 GCA_002079205.1 Phalaenopsis hybrid cultivar
TATATATAAACCCAGATCTTAGAGTTCTTCTCTGCTTCTTGCAGTACCAATGGCGTTTTCCATGGTCCCATGCCTTCATCTGTACAACTGAACAGCTGAAACTAATCAGTAGAGTAAATAGAAGAAATTTCTTCTGTAATTATAAGCTGTTTTATTAATGTAATAGAGAGACATGCCTCCATGTTTTAATACGGGCCCTCTCCCTTGCTTCCATGCTCAAACAAGCACATGTTGTTGTTCAGAACTATATTGTTGAGAATTAGATCTTGTCTCTCATCTGGAATTTGCTTCAAAAAACTAACATTTTCCTGTAAAATCCATAGATGAATTCACAATTTGCTCTTTTGTTAGCTCTCTCTCTCTCTCTATCTCTTCTCTCTCTCTCTTACCTGAGAGAGGGAAAAGGATCCTTGATTCTGTAACAGTACTGGAGGATGGCTCATCATGGTTTCATACGCTTTATATGTGCCCTGATCAAGGGTTGGTTGTAGCAAAGAGAATGGCATTAGCTGTGTCATCATATTCACATAATCAGTCAAAAATCATTGAATATATATATACATATATATATGTGACATAAACATAACAAAAAATCTAACAAAAAAAAATCTTAAAAAAAGTTTACAGCCTAAGTTATAAGAAATCTAGGATATATATATATTCTAATCATATTTTTTTTTCCTAAAATTAAGTGATATTTAACCACCAATTTACTTCATTATATATACCCCATTGTATAAAATATAATAAATTTATAATTTCAAAAACATTAGTCCAATTAATAAAAATAAAAATAGGAGACCAATTATCTACTCTACTATTAGTTAGTCATGTCTACATACCCACCTCTGTTTGATTGACTAGACAATCATAGTCATCAGAAAGGTTAAACATCATTGGATTCACACATGCAAGCTTCATTGACAGAAACTGTAATTTCGCCAAAAAAAAAGGGCATCTACTAAAAATCACATGTAAATTAATTAAAAAATATATTCTCAATTAGATTAAGTACTTACCTCAACTTGGTTCTGCAAGGACTGCACATAATTGATTATCTCATCAAGCATCATAGCTTTCCCTACCACCTAATAATATAAATCAATAATTACATTATTTATTTATATAAATAAATAAATCATTTATTTATTTATGAATCTGAACCTTTTCACAACCAGGAACAAGTCCCTGAAGAACCTTCATCCTTTCACTGATCTTCTCTCTTCTAACCTGATCATGTTCCAACATAAACAATAATAGTAATAGTAATAATTTATAATTTCATTTATATAACTAAGAAAAATAATAAAATTTACTCTCTCTGCAAGACTATGACTATCTGTAGCTTGACCTCTCCTTGCTCTAACATGTATATAACCCACAGGCGCTTCATCCCCTTCCTTCTTCTTCTGCTTCCTTCTCCTTCCATGCAACTTTGCATCCTAATAAATCAAATAACACCAACAGATCAATATACAAATATATACAAAAACAAATTTTTATATTACAAAAATACCTTGATAGCGTAAAGATTGTTTCTTTCACTGTAATGAGAAGAATTGGATGCATTGCTTACAGTGCGATGAATAGCAGAGGAGGATTCATTAATGGCTTCTGCTAAGGGCTCAAAGGAGTAATCAGTCATCTTTCTTAGTTGCGAGAAGGTGGGGAAGGAGACGGCGTTGAAGAAGAAGGCACTCTGTTCTTCAATTCCAGAGCTCATTAAAGAGCTCCAGAACACAGAGAGAGAGAGAGAGAGAGAGGGGGGGNAGTGCGATGAAAAGTAGAGGAGGATTCATTAATGGCTTCTGCTAAGGGATCAAAGGAGTAATCAGTCATCTTTCTTAGTTGCGAGAAGGTGGGGAAGGAGATGGCGTTGAAGAAGAAGGCACTCTGTTCTTCAATTCCAGAGCTCATTAAAGAGCTCCTGAACAGAGAGATAGAGAGAGAGAGAGAGAGAGAGGGGTAATATTGATCTGTATGATATCAGAACTGCGCAGACCTGCGGTGCTGTTGCTTTATAGAAAAAGTTGAGATAAGACGCATTGTGGATCTCTTGATACTTTTTACTAGAGCTCTATATGAATGGTTTCAGGCTATGTCGGCACAGTTACTCTGCTATGGGGAGAGGAGCAGGGGGCTAATTAGAGGGAAAATGTGTGTATAAATGGGTTATAATTTGTGGGGGCGGGGGCTCACAGCGGACCGTTGGAGAAATTGTAGAAGGTGCAGTAGTAATGAAGTTGTGATCTTATAAAAAATTTATTTTTTTTGCATTTAGAATGACAGAGTTTAGAATATTTACATATGTATACTGGAGAATTATTATATATTTGAATATCTAACACCTAAATTTCGCTTTTAAGAAGATGGAGTGGTGGTATTTTTAATATGATGTTTAGGGTTTGAGGGTTGTGTATGTAAATATGAATGTTTAGGTGTTAGGCAGATATGTAGATAGATAAGAGTTGTGTGGTGCGTATGCAAATGCTCCATTTTAGAGTAGTTGATTTATGTAGAATTAGAGGTGAATTGATGATGAGATCAGGGTTTGCAATTATATACTGTGAAATTCATTTACATGATAAGTTCGATCATCCTAAAAAATGAGTCAGATTTCACCATTGCAGAGAAGATGAGCACTTGGTTTACATATGTAGGATACAACATCATTTATGTATCATGTAAGTAAATAAATAGAAGGCACAAACGCGTATATCTGGAATAATAATTCGTTAAAATTTAAAAGCAGGAATGATTTAAAATAAGCTATCTTTTTTTTAAAAAAATATACTACTTGTTGTGTGCTCCAAATTTGGTGGAGGCAGTGTCATATATTAACGTCTTATTGTTGTACGAAGAACCAACATACACACATATATAAGAAAATCCATAGAAGAGACAACCCGGGTTACGTGGAAAATTTGAAAGGGAAAAACCACGGTCAGGTCTAACCCAGTTGAAATGATTACACTATACCGATATAGATTATAGAATTTTACCGAGCAATGAATAGCCAACAACAGTATTACATGAGTGAGATGTGACTTTCACTAGGAAAGTGACAGAAAATATTGAGGAAGTGGCGATGATCCGACAACTATGAAGAAAAGTTGACACTATAGATCAAATGTCAGAAAATGTCATGCTGGCGTTGGCGACAGCGGTATGGCCGTGACAACAACTCGACAACGATGCATGGGCATGGGGGGGTACGACACTGGCGGTTTCTAAGCAACAATAGTCTGGAAGCTTCTCGAGAATGTTGCAATTCACGGATTGCTGACTGGGGATATCTGTACTTGTTCGGTCGACTACATTCATGACCATGTAGACTTACAGTCTTAGTGGTTTGGGATGATGGGATTATGGTACCCTAACCCGACCAACTTTACCTGTTTAGGGATTACTTATCTCTTCCTTTAATTACTCACTTTGAGCCCTATCGCTCCTCTTAATGTCGTTAATATCATCTTGATGACTTGATTATATATGAACTGTCACCCGTTTGGATTACAATGATTTGTCTTCTAACTGTATAGCCTGAAAGTGTTTTGACATATCTGGATACCCCGTCAGGATGATCTGGTTATTTCGTAGGCTCCGTGTATCGATGAGTTTGTTACCCATGTGGGACCGTGAGAAACTCACTCTCCACCCTGAAAGCATCAGAGCATTGCCTATGAAAGAACTGACATTTGATAGTCCTTTGTTAGTTGTCACTTCTAATGCAATCAAAACTCCCTAAATCAAGAGTATTCTTGAGTGACCCCAAAGATGAAATTAACAAAGTGAGACACATCCTCTTGGGAGCACTCTAGACCACATAAGAGGCAAACACACCTGAATATCTGATTGTGAGTAATCTACGTATGCATTCTTTCGTAGATATTGGTCCAAGGTGTTTTCACTGGATCTTGTTTGGGCGAGCATGCTCGACTTATCCTTGTGAGGCTTATCACACGTAGGTTCTCCAAGTTTGCTTAAAATGCTTTGAGATTCATGCATAATTAAAATAATTTTTGAGGTCGTATCATTGCGCTAAAACAATTTAATGGCTAATTTAAATTATTTCTAATTTTTCTTATTCTTTTCTAATTTTATAATTTTCATACAATTTTTTTTTAATATCATCCGGCTATTTCTTTATCAATTGAATTTAAGGCAATTAAAAATTTTAATTACATTTTGAATTTCATCAGCAGTTAAATTANCTTTGTGGGGGCGGGGGGCTCACAGCGGACCGTTGGAGAAATTGTAGAAGGTGCAGCAGTGATGAAGTTGTGATCTTATAAAAAAATTATTTTTTTGCATTTAGAATGATAGATTTTAGAATATTTACATATGTATACTGGAGAATTATTATGTATTTGTATATCTAACTCCTAAATTTCGCTTTTAAAAAGATAGGAGTGGTGGTGTTTTTAATATGATGTTAAGTATTTGAGGGATGTGTATGTAAATATGAATGTTTAGGTGTTTGGCAAATATGTAGATAGATAAGAATTGTGTGGTGCGTATGCAAATGCTCCATGTTAGAGTAGTTGATTTATGTAGAATTAGAGGTGAATTGATGATGAGATCAGGGTGTGCAATTATATACTGTGAAATTCATTTACATGATAAGTTCGATCATCCTCAAAAATGACTCAGATTCCACCATTGCAGAGAAGATTTGTAGTTGGTTTACATATGTAGGATACAACATCATTTATGTATCATGTAAGCAAATAAATAGAAGGCATAAACGCGTATATCTGGAATAAAAATTTGTTAAAATATATTGCTTGTTGTATGCTCCTAAATTTGTGGAGGCAGTGTCATATATTAACTGTCATAGTACTGTACAAAGATTCAACAAACACATATATAAGAAAATCGATAGAAAAGACAACATTAGTTAGTAAAAAATCTGAAGGGGAAAAATCACGGTCGGGTTTGACCCAGTTGAAATGATTCCACTATATTAATATAGGTTATAAAATTTTATAGACCCATGAATAGAAGAAGCAGTATTACACGAGTGGGATGTGACTTTCACTAGGAAAGTGACAGAAAATATTAAGGAATTGGCGGTGACCCGACAACAATGAAGAAAAGCCGGCACTAGAGACCAAGTGTTAGAAAGTTTCATGCTAGCATCGGCGGTAGCGTTGTCGATGAAGGTCTGGCTATGACAGCAACTCAACGACAGTGCTAGACATTGGGGGTATGACACTGGCGGTGGTTGGGCAATGATGGTCTGAAAGTTTTCTGAGAATGATGCAATTCAAGGATTCCTGACTGGAGATATCTGGATGTGTTGGGTCAACTACCTTCGCGATTATGTAGACTTAGAGTTCTAGTGGCTTGAGATGACGGGTCTGTGGTACCCTGACTCGACCACCTCTACATGTTTAGGTATTACTCCTCTCTTTATTTGACTACCCACTTTGAGCCCTATCACTCCACTTGTTGTCGTTGATATCATCTTAACAACCCGATTATCGATGAGTTGTCACTCGTTTGGAATACGATGATTTGTCCTCTACACTTATAGCCTAAAAGTGCTTAGACATATCAGGATATCCCGTCAGGATGATCTGATTATTTTGTAGGCTTCGTATACTAATGAGTCTGTTACCCATGCAGGATCGTGAGAGACTCACCCTTCACCTCGAGACTTAGCAGAAGCTTTGAAAGCATCAGAACATTCACCTACGAAAGAACTGTCTTTTCATAGCCCTTTGTTAGTTGTCACTTCTAATGCAATCAGAACTCTCTAGATCAAGAGTATTATTGAGCAACTCTCAAGATGTAATTAACAAAGTGAGATACATCCTCTTCAGAGCACTCTAGACCCCAGAAGAGGAAAGTACACCTAAATCTCTTGTTGTGGGTGATCTACATAGGTATTCTTTCGTGAATATTGATCCAAGGTGCTTCCTCCGGATCTTATTTGGACGGACAGACTCGATCTATCATTGTGAGATTTATCACACACAAACCATCTACATTTCCTTTCTCTCATTTGTGTCTATCGTATTTTGACTTTTTTGGTTACTCTTTTCTTCTGATCATTCACATGATTCAGAAGAGAAACTTATTCAGAAAAGGGAAGTATACAACGATGAACAAACAGATGACTCCTTCAACTATATATATATATATAATTGATGAGTAGTATTTTAAAAAAAAAATTAGTTGCTACGAGGTTACAAAGATTTATAATCAATTAAAATTATTAATAAAAAATACAATAAAAATATGTTAAATTATGTTTCAATACAAATAATAAGATTTAAATCTCACTTTATCTTTAGCATCCTACGACAGTGTAACTAGGATTGTCAAAATGAATCTTTGTTCCTAAACAACTCGTGTTCAGCTCGTTAAGCAAACAAGCCGAATACAAACACATTTTTTGTGTTCAAAATATAAACAAACCGAACAGAAACAGTAATATTTTTAACTAGCAGAATGCGAGCTGAGCCTGAACTCGCTCGTGTTCGACTCTTTTACACCACTAGAGCTAAAGCATCCTCGAAAGAATGGAGCTCCTTTAGCTTTCTCTTTCAAGTCGAGGTCCCAGGTCTTCTGTCATAGAGGGAATGAGAGTCTATTTATAAAATTTTGTGAATTACATCTTTTGTAAATACGGCGCAAATCTAGACCAGTACTCCATCGAACAGTGAGGAGCAATCTCTTTGATCGGATGAGTTCTATGAGCATTTGAGTGTCTTAATGATGTTATAATTTAGTGATCTCAGGCATGTTGGATTTAGCTCGATGAGACACTCATATTGACTATTAGATTGTTAGATTTGAAATTCATTTGACTATTCAATTGCCCATTCAAACCATCGAATTGATCTTAATCAATTTGATTTGGGCTTGGTTGGACTCGAATTGGACCAAGTTTAGAGTAGTTAGGTCCGCCTAGCCAAGTTTCTCAGCTTGATTTTAAGTTCGATGAAATTGGAGCTTAGATGATCATGAATTCGTATTTGCAGTTGTTAAAATTCTGCGAGATTCATGCATAATTAAAATAAATATTTAGGTAATAAGTAATTTGATGGCTAATTTAAAATATATGTAATTTTTCTTATTTTTTTTTCTAATTTTATAATTCTCATACTATTTTTATTTTATATCATGCGGCTATTTCTTTATCAATTGAATTTAAGGCAATTAAAAATTTTAATTACATTTTTAATTTCATCAGCAGTTATATTTTTTTTTTATTATTTGAATTTATTTTATATTTATTTAATTTGTGTAATTAATACGCAATAATTTAGTTTCAAGAATATAATATTACATTGATGTGCTCAATGGTGTTTCTGTAAAAAATCATTACCTTATGGTCTTCGAAAAGCTTATAAGATCTCTGGTCTTTACTTCTCTTTTGTTTAGGAATTTCAGTGAAGATGAGAATAAGATGAGATTTTAAAGATAGATTTTTTATTTTATTTTTTTTACATGACCAACCCGAAACTTACTATTTACAAATTAGCCACCATCTTTTATCTATTTTTCAAATAGTCAGTCAAACATCAAAATCCATGGTGAAATCCAAGCCCATATTTTTCATTTTTTTAATCAAATTCTCATAGTTTGATCATGACACATGTAAATATATAAGTTTGGTAGTTAAGAAACTTCATCTCTGTAATTAATTTGTAAATATCAACGTAACATGTGATATGTATGTAATAATCTATTTTTGAAAAATTTCCATCTTAAGTCCTCAAGGCAGTTGTTTTAGATGGTTTGGTTGCATTAAACGTCGACCATCTAATGATCTGATTAGGAGAGTAGATCTTTTATATCTGACTTGTGCTAAGAAAGGCAGAGGTAGACCTAGGAAGACTTGGGCTTATTGTATTAAAAATGATCTTCTGACTAGTACTAAATGAAAACATGAAACTAAATAGGAAGCAATGGAGAAAAAGGATTCATGTAGCCGACCCCACGTAGTGGGATTAAGGCTTTGTTGTTGTTGTTATTGTTGAAAAAGGATTCATGTAGCCGACCCCACGTAGTGGGATTAAGGCTTTGTTGTTGTTGTTGTTTGTTGTTAAGTCCTAAGGGTACCAGTATGATTTAAGTTTGTTCAAGCATTACTTCAAAGTGGACTGCTAAACAAATTGGCAGAGCATTTTAAATGTTAATATAATTATATTTTTTGTGTGACATAAAAGATTTGAGTTGTATTCATGTAAAAAAAAAAGTAAATTTTGTGTCACATATGTTAATACACAGGAATTGGGTGGTATGTATGTAAATGCCCAAAAAAATATAGGAGTGTTTACATACATACACACGGCACTTAAATCTTGAATATCATATCAAAATTATCACTATTTTAATTCTAAAAAGTGAAATACATCTTTTCATGGACAAACAAAATGACATATATGTAAAAATTGAAACTCATGCATTAGGTATCTGATGTAAATACATAAGAATTGAGTGGTACGTATGTAAACCTTCTACAAAAAAGATATTATCATCAAGAATTAACTGACATTTTGCATATCATTATAATGGCACACTTACCAAATACGAACTCTCCAATGTTTCATCATGGTGAGTCTGCGCATTCATTAATTTCTTNTTGAAACTTTGCATCCTAATAAATCATATAACACCAACAGATCAATATAAAAATATATACAAAAACATATTTTTATATTACAAAAATACCTTGATGGCGTGAAGATTGTTTCTTTCACTGTAATGAGAAGAATTGGATGCATTGCTTACAGTGCGATGAATAGCAGAGGAGGATTCATTAATCGCTTCTGCTAAGGGATCAAAGGAGTAATCAGTCATCTTTCTTAGTTGCGAGAAGGTGGGGAAGGAGAAGGCACTCTGTTCTTCAATTCCAGAGCTCATTAAAGAGCTCCTGAACAGAGAGATAGAGAGAGAGAGAGAGGGGTAATATTGATCTGTATGATATCAGAACTGCGCAGACCTGCGGTGCTGTTGCTTTATAGAAAAAGTTGAGATAAGACGCATTGTGGATCTCTTGATACTTTTTACTAGAGCTCTATATGAATGGTTTCAGGCTATGTCGGCACAGTTACTCTGCTATGGGGAGAGGAGCAGGGGGCTAATTAGAGGGAAAATGTGTGTATAAATGGGTTATAATTTGTGGGGGCGGGGGCTCACAGCGGACCGTTGGAGAAATTGTAGAAGGTGCAGTAGTAATGAAGTTGTGATCTTATAAAAAATTTATTTTTTTTGCATTTAGAATGACAGAGTTTAGAATATTTACATATGTATACTGGAGAATTATTATATATTTGAATATCTAACACCTAAATTTCGCTTTTAAGAAGATGGAGTGGTGGTATTTTTAATATGATGTTTAGGGTTTGAGGGTTGTGTATGTAAATATGAATGTTTAGNTATATATATATATATACACGTCAATTTCATATATAAAATTAAATATTATATAATATTATACAATAACATTGTAAATGGAACCTGCATATATACAAAGTTCGCACTTAATGACATGAGATCTCATGTTGTTAGGATTGTGCTAAGAATCCGGGTCTTTAGAGGTTAGCACATCTTGTACTTCTTTACCCCTCTCATGGCCATTCATGCATCATCACCCACTTCTAATAGCGGATTTTAAATAATTTTTAAATTTTCAATGAAGGAAAAAGGTAATTTACATATTTGAAAATTTATTAGGATCAATTATGAAAAGGACAAGCCATGTTACATAGATGTTGAACGAGATTTGCATTCATGCATTTTCCCTATCCTATAAGATTTTGTTTTCAGCTTCAACAGACGCCCGAATCAAGAGGTGCAGCACATCTTCACATGTGAAAGATGTATTCATGGAGTATTTATCAATTATTGCATCATTATTTTTTAATTAATAGAAATTGAAACATGATTGTGAAGCACAGAGACACAAATATAGATACATACATACATACAAATATATATATATATATATATATATATANCACTGTGAAATTCATTTACATGATAAGTTCTATCATCCTCAAAAATGAGTCAGATTCCACCATTGCAAAGAAGTGAAAACTTGGTTTACATATGTAAGATACAACATCATTTATGTATCATGTAAGTAAATAAATAGAAGGCATAAACGCGTATATCTGGAATAATAATTTGTTAAAATATATTGCTTGTTGCATGCTCCTAAATTTGTGGAGGTAGTGTCGTATATTAAATGTCATAGTATTGTACGAAGATCCAACAAACATATATATAAGAAAATAGATAGAAAATACAACATTAGTTTGTGAAAATCTGAAGGGAAAAAACCACGGTCGGGTTTGACCCAGTTGAAATGATTCCACTATATTAATATAGGTTATAAAATTTTACCGACCCATGAATAGAAGAAGCAGTATTACACCAATGGGATATGACTTTCACTAGGAAAATGACAGAAAATATTAAAGAATTGGCGGTGACTCGACAACAATGAAGAAAAGCTGACATTAGAAACCGAGTGTCAGAAAGTGTCATGCTAGCATCGACGGTAGCGTCATCGACGACGGTCTGGTTATGACAACAACTCAACGACAGTGCTAAGAATTATGGGTATGACACTGGCGATTGTTGGGCAATGATAGTAGGGAAGTTTCCCGTGAATGATGCAATTCAAGGATTTTTGACTGGAGATATATGGATGTGTTGGGTCAACTACCTTCACGACTATGTAGACTTAGAGTCATATTGACTTGAGATGGCAGGTCTGTGGTACCCTGACCCGACCACATGTAACTGTTTAGGTGTTACTCCTCTTTTTATTTGACTACCCACTTTGAGCCCTATCACTCCACTTGTTGTCGTTGATATCATCTTGACAACCCGATTATCGATGAGTTGTCACTCGTTTGAAATACAATGATTTGTCATCTACTCTTATAGCCTAAAAGTGCTTAGACATATCGGGATACCCTGTCAGGATGATATGGTTATTTCGTCGACTCCGTATACTAATGAGTCTGTTACCCATGCAGGATCGTGAGAGACTCACCCTCCACCCCGAGACTTAGCAGAAGCTTTGAAAGTATCAGAGCATTCGCCTACGAAAGAACTTCCCTTTCATAACCCTTTGTTTATTGTCACTTCTAATGCAATCAAAACTCCCTGGATCAAGAGTATTATTGAGCAACTCTCAAGATGTAATTAACAAAGTGAGATACATCTTCTTCGGATCACTCTAGACCCCAGAAGAGGCAAGTACACCTAAATCTTTTGTTGTGGGTGATCTACGTAGGTATTCTTTCTTGGATATTGGTCCAAAGTGCTTCCTCCGGATCTTATTTGGATGGGCAAACTCGATCTATCATTGTGAGGCTTATCACACACAAACCATGTACGTTTTCTTTCTCTCGTTTGCGTCTATCTTATTCTGACTTTTTTGGTTCTTCTCTTTTTCTGATCATTCACATGATTCAGAAAAGAAACATATTCAGAAAAGGGCAGTAAACAACTACGGACAAACTGATGACTCTTTCAAATATACGAGGTTACAAAGATTTATAATCAATTAAAATTATTAATAAAAAGTACAATAAAAATATATTAAATTATGTTTCAATACAAATAATAAGATTTAAATCTCATCTTAATTCTTAACATCTTACGGCTGTGTAACTAGGGTTGTCAAAATGAATCTTTGTTCCTAAACAGCTTATGTTCAACTCGTTAAGCAAACAAACCGAATACGGACACATTTTTTGTGTTCAAAATATAAACGAGTCGAACAGAAACAGTAATATTTTTAACGAGTCGAATACAGCTGAGATTGCACTCGCTCGTGTTTGATTCTCTTACACCGCTAGAGCTAAGGCATCCTCGAAAGAATGGGGCTCCTTCAGCTTTCTCTTTCAAGTCGAGGTCCCAGGTCTTCTGTCATGGAGGGAATGATAGTCTATTTATAAAATTTTGTGAATTACATCTTTTGTAAATACGGCGCAAATCCGGACCAGTACTCCATCGAACAGTCAAGAGCAATCTCTTTGATCGGATGAGTTCTATGAGCATTTAAGTGTCTTAATGATGTTATAATTTAGTGATCTTAGGCACGTTGGATTTAGCTCGATGAGACACTCATATTGACTATTAGATTGTTAGATTTGAAATTTATTTAACTATTCAATTGTCCATCCAAAGCATCGAATTCCGCTTAAACAATTTGATTTGGGTTTGGTTGGACTCAGATTGGACCAAGTTTAGAGTAGTTAGGTCTGCCTAGCCAAGTTTCTCAGCTCGATTTTAAGTTTGATGAAATTGGAGCTTAGATGATCATGAATTTGTATTTACAGTTGTTAAAATTCTGCGAGATTCATGCATAATTAAAATAAATTTTTAGGTAATAAGTAATTTGATGGCTAATTTAAAATATATCTAATTCTTCTTTTTTTTTCTCTAATTTTATAATTCTCATACTAATTTTTTTTAATATCATGCGGCTATTTCTTTATCAATTGAATATAAGGCAATTAAAAATTTTAATTACTTTTTTTAATTTAATCAGCAGTTAAATTCTTTTTTTTATTATTATTTGAATTTATTATTTATTTATTTAATTTCTGTAATTAATACGCAATAATTTAGTTTCAAGAATATAATATTACATTGATGTGTTCAATGGTGTTTTGTGTATAATATATAGACGCGCGCCTATGCCCTCCAAGAAGAAAACTTTTTTCTCGCCAATAGGAAAAAATATTAGATCAACATGCGTACCTAATATGAAATCACGTCACGACATCCCGCGCGACAGGGATAAAGAAACGGCGCGGTAACATTGGGAATATTTCCTCATGTGTTATTCATGTGTTATTGCGTGTTATTCATGTGTTATTGATGTGTTATTGTGTTATTATAATATCAAGAATATTCTCAGGACAAAATAACACATGAATAACGCACAATAACACTTAAATAACACGGTTTAGGATACAATAACACATGAATAACACACAATAACACTTGAATAACACGCGAAATATTCCCGAAACACAATAACACATGAATAACACGCAATAACACCCGAATAACACGGGGAATATTCCCGACAGAGAAAAAAACGACGCAGTAACACGGGAGAATATTCTCCCTCGTGTTATTCATGTATTATTGTGTGTTATTCATGTGTTATTGTGTTATTATAACACCAGAAATATTCCCAGGAGGCAATAACACATGAATAACACATGAGGGAATATTCCCCGTGTTACTGCGCCGTTTTTTTTCTCTGTCGCACGGGGTGTCGTGGCGTGATTTCATTGGGTACGCACGTTACTCTACGTGCGTAGTACTGATGTAATATTTTTTTCGCCAATAGACCCCAATCATTCCACATAAACTATCTATTTTTTTACGACATTTATTTTAACATTTTAGTAAAATTTTGTTAAATAAAATAATTTAGAAAACTTTTCAACCTGCCACCAAATTCTTATATATTTACATCTAAACTTTAATGTTTAAGAATATGTCACTTTAACTATCCATAAAAGGATGTATTTCAGTTTTTTAGAAGCTAAAATATTAGCATTTTTATGTGAGATTATGGATTTGGGTGGTATGGATGGCAAAAGTAAGGTTTAGGTGTTATAAATGTAAATACATGGGAATTAGGACGTATGCATATAAATTCCCCGATTATTTTATACATTTGTTTAATTATAAGGTTAATGACTTAATTCTAATAACCAATAAAATTATATAAAAAATCATTATTTTATGGTCTTCGAAAAGCTTATGAGATCTCTGGTTTTTAATTTTCTTTTGTTTAGGAATTTCAGTGAAGATGAGATTTTAAAGATTGATTTTTTATTTTATTTTTTTTACATGACCACCCCGAAACTTGCTATTTACAAATTAAGCACCATCTTTTATCCATTTTTCAAATTGTCAGTCAAATATCAAAAATCATGGTGAAACCCAAGCCCATATTTTTCATTTTTTTTTATCAAATTCTCATAGTTTGATCATGACACATGTAAATATATAAGTTTGGTAGTTAAGAAACTTCACCTCTGCAATTAATTTGTAAATATCAACGTAACATGTGATGTGTATGTAATAATCTCTTTTTGAAAAACTTCCATCTTAAGTCCTAAGGGTAGATGTTTTAGATGGTTTGGTCGCATTAAACGTCGACTATCTGATAATCCGATTAGGAGAGTAGATGTCTTATATTCGACTTGTGTTAAGAAAGACTGAGGTAGACCTAGGAAGACTTGGGCTTATTGTATTAAAAATGATCTTAATTTACTAGTGCTAAACGAAAACATGACACTAAATAGGACGCAATGGAGAAAAAAGATTCATGTAGCCGACCGCATGTAGTGGGATTATGACCTTGTTATTGTTGTTGTTGTTAAGTTCTAAGGGTGCCTGTATGATTTAAGTTTGTTCAAGCATTGCTTCAAAGTGGACTGCCCCATAATTTTTTTTTTTTTTGTTAAATATAAACAAATTGGCAGAGCATTTTAAATGTTAATATAATTATATTTTTTGTGTGGTATAAAAGATTTGAGTTGTATTCATGTAAAAAAAAAAAGTAAAATTTGTATCACATAACGTACATAGGAATTGGGCGGTATGTATGTAAATGCCCGAAAAAAATATAGGAGCGTTTACATACACACGGCACTTAAATCTTGAATATCATATCAAAATTATCACTATTTTAATTCTAAAAAGTAAAATACATCTTTTCATGAACGAACAAAATGACATATATGTAAAAAATTGAAATTCATGCATTAGGTATGTGATGTAAATACATAAGAATTGAGTATTTATTATAAAAAAGGAATTATTATCAAGAATTAACTGACATTTTGCATATCATTTTAATGGCACACTTACCAAATACGAACTCTCCAATGTTTCATCATGGTGAGTCTGCGCATTCATTAATTTCTATTGCCATCAATTAATTCTCTTACACCTTCCCATAAATGCCTTGGAGCTTTATATACATATATATATTCATATATAAAATTAAATATTATATAATATTGTAAATAAAGTCTGCATATATGCAAATTTCACACTTAATGACATGAGACCTCATGTTGTTAGGATTGTGCTAAGAATCGGGGTCTTTAGAGGTTAGCACATCTTGTACTTCTTTGCCCCTCTCATGGCCATTCATGCATCATCACCCACTTNTATATACAAATTTCACACTTAATGACATGAGATCTCATATTGTTAGGATTGAGCTAAGAATCCGGGTCTTTAGAGGTTAGCACATCTTGTACTTCTTTGCCCCTCTCATGGCCATTCATGCATCATCACCCACTTCTAATAGCGGATTTAAATAATTTTTAAATTTTCAATGAAGGAAAAAGGTAATATTAGGATCAATTATGAAAAGGACAAGCCATGTTACATAGATGGTGAACGAGATTTGCATTCATGCATTTTCCCTATCCTATAAGATTTTTGTGTTCAGCTTCAACAGATGCCCGAATCAAGAGGTGCAGCACATCTTCACATGTGAAAGATGTATTCATAGTGTATTTATCAATTATTGCATCATTATTTTTTAGCTAATAGAAATTGAAACATGATTGTGAAGCACAGTAGACACAAACATAGATTCATACATACATACATATATACATACTAATATGTGGTCGTATAATATACTGTGTGTATATGCAATAATTTGAACAAACATTACTTATTTATGAGATTAAATTATTTTTTTAATAGTAAAGTAAAGAAGGGTGAAAGTTGTGCGTACATCCCTANATTTTTTAGTTAATAGAAATTGAAACATCATTGTGAAGCACAGTAGACACAAATATAGATTCATACATACATACATACATACATACATACATATATACATACATACATACTAATATGTGGTCGTATAATATAGTGTGTGTATATGCAATAATTTGAACAAACATCACTTATTTATGAGATTAAATTATTTTTTAATAGTAAAATAAAGAAGGGTGAAAGTTGTGCGTACATCCCTACTCTTAAATCTCCTATTTTTCATGTAATTGACTTTATCATCAACCATAATATGATTCAATAATATATATATATATATATTCTCAAAAGGAAATCGATATTTGGCAGAGGCCCAAATATCGATTTCCCATGTGCATCAAGGCCTCATGATGAGAGTCAGCATCATGTGTCTAACTATTCGAGAACCCCGCGTCACAGGGGATCGAATTCATGACCTGAGAGGACTTATAGTGAACCCCGCCGACCAACAGGCCACAGCTTGCGGCACACACATGCACGCGCGCCCGCGCATACATACACACACATGAATATATATACATACATACATAGATATATTAATAATGGGGTACACAATACCAAATTATTTATATTTACATCATTGAAGTATTTTACTTCTTCATGGGTGATGGAATACTTCGTTCTTGAGTGAGATATCACATGTTTTAATAAATTAAATTTATAATGGAATTTACTTTGGCGCATTTACATGCATACCATACATTTCCTATGAATTTACAGATCTTGCATCTAAACTTTGATTTTTATGTTTATAACACTCATATGTATCATATCACATCAAAAATATCACTATTACTAACTCTTTAAAAACGGAATATACAATTTTCATGTAAAGATAAAGTGATATTAGTTTAAATATCAAAGTTTAGGTGTTAAACATGTAAATACATAGATTGTGTGGCATGCATGCATATCTTCATTTTTTTTAATTATAAATGATAATCAATAGAATTGAAGATGAGGAAGGTGTATAACAGAAAAGAGAAATGGGTGTAGGTTTTGATCTTAACTAACATTTAATTAATTTAATTATAATAAATTNCGTTAAACATGTAAATACATAGATTGTGTGGCATGTAATGCAATTCTTCATTTTTTTTAATTATAAATGATGATCAATAGAATTGAAGATGAGGAATGTATATAACAGAAAAGAGAAATGGGTGTAGGTTTTGATCTTAACTAACATTTAATTAATTTAATTAGTATAAATTAATTATATTATTAAGATTAATGAGTCTAGAAGAAGAAGTAATATGGAAGTGAATGTGGACGTGTGAATATTGTTAGGGTTGAGCTTGACCTTGCACATATAAAGAGTACTTTTTGGACATACGCTATTGAACCCACCCAATTTATTGTACTAATATTTTAACTTTTGGCATCTAAAAGTGGATGCATCCCATCATTTTANGATATTGTTAGGGTTGAGCTTGACCTTGCACATATAAAGAGTACTTTTTGGACATACGCTATTGAACCTGCCCAATTTATAGTACTCATATTTTAACTTTTGACATCTAAAAGTGGATGCATCCCATCATTTTAATGAATGCAAGAGAAGCTCCAAAAAAATGTACAAATTTTTGAAGGCGGGTTTAATTTGGCTCAAATTATTATATTTTCATATATTTGATTGTTGGATCCGAATTTTTCCTATGGATCACATCCAAAGAATATAGCGTAGAACAATAGAGGAAGAGAGAGAGAGAGAGAGAGTCAGAGAGGGATTGATTGATTGCTCATTACATTAAGACTTCTGGAGTCTATTTACCACTGATTCATTAACCTTTTTACTGCAGAAATAACCCCACATTTATAGGCAAAAAGGAAACACAAATGTTACAATTACTTGCTTGCCCCTATCTTAACTGTGCTGCATGATAATTTGGTAAGAGAAAATAAAGAGTTAAATACACGTGTAAGTGCCTAAATGTATGGATAAACGAATAAGCCTTCGACTCAACTCTTCCTGTCAATCGACCCCCTTTAGTTGGCAATCTTTGGATCAAAGAGAGGCTGCTCGATAGGTTTTGTTGTGTTTAAATGGCTTGTCGCCTGAAGCTACTTGTCGGTAGGCTGAGTCCTTGACCGATCGGCCTTCGTAGGCCGGCCGATCCACTTTTGTAGTGTGCTGATCTTCTTTAAATTTTACTCCCAGAGAACAGAACCGGCGGACGTTCCTTGCTCACGTGCTACATGCTTTAATCATCGGTGTTCCTTCTTGACCACAATTCCTCTAACCCATCAGGTTTCATAAAAATTCACGTTGTCATGTATATATAGGGGGATCAACCCCCTCATAAGTTTATCTGTATCTAACATGACCTCCCCATTCGTGCCCAAAAATTTATCCAATTTATGAACTTAAATGAATCAATAATTTCTTATATTATCATGCCATAACTTAGGCAGGATGCTTGTTGGACTGTCCATGAAGAATATAATTCTAAATTCATTACTCAAAATATTTTATAACATTTATAATTAAAAAAAAAAATTCCTTGATGTGATAGCTGCATCAACAACTTAATTAATATGACTTTAATGATTGCTAACACATTAATTAATTCAATTAATATACTGACAATTATTTATTATTATTATTATTATTATTATTATTATTATTATTATTAGTAATAGTAGTAGGACCATTTACTTTCTTATATATTTACTTATCTACATGCACTCGAATTTTTAACACAACAATAAAAGAATCCCAATTATTAATTTTATAAACATAAAATAAACATAAGAATTTTGTGGTCTGCATGTAAATATCTCTTATTATTATTATTATTATTATTATTATTATTTATATTTTGGCAATTAAGCAAAAAAAACCAACAAAATATTTTTTTTACCGTACTACCCTCTTCTAAAAGCAATTCTAAGTTATTTTATATCTACAACCATTGTGAGGACGTGAGCCAGTCGTGTGCCTTCCTTAGTTTCATGGTCAATATTTCTGAACTGTCAATAACAAACAATTCCGTTGGTTTCTGTTAATTTTCCATACATTTAGTAATTTCAAATCTTCTTTCTAACGATGCTTTTGTTAGAAAATGGACCCGAATGACCAGATATCATGTAAAAGACAAATTTATCTTGTGTGTTTCTGTAAATGTGTCGGTAAAAAGTTAAAACCATTCAGCAGTTCCTATACGTACATCATGTAAAAGACAAATTTATCTTAGTCAGTTGACTTTTTGATTACTCAATTCTAATGTATTTTAGAAGCAATCAATTAATATTGTGATGTATTTCTCTCATTCTCAAGCATGTATCCAAATCTATATGTACATCAAGAATGCATGAACATGAATCCCAAGGATATCCAACAATCTATAATGAAGTATGATAAGAAAGAGCCCACCGACATGAAATCAAGAGGCTCACTTATCCGATTGGATGCAACCCAACATAGAACAAAGGTAACCCCCGACCATGAAAAAAATAACAAGAACAATAAGAGTCTGGACCGATCATATTAGAGCAAGACAGATAAGCACTCGAGAAACCACCACCAAAAAGTCGAGCGAAGACATCAATTTTCCCTGAGTAGATCCAATCTGAAGAAAAATTTTAATTCCTCGACATCACCAATCATGGCACCGACACCACCAATGTTCTCCATCAATTGGCAGCAAAATAGGGCCTCTTAATCATCCCAAAAGACACCATGTCATGGAATAAGTTATCTCTCAAGTTACGGTAATCCATCTTTTATTTGATAAATGAGTCACCTTATCGACAATAGCTCCTTATCTAAAAATCAAAGGTCGATAGTCATAATAGATCAACCAATTGACAAAATCTAATTGAGGGAGTAAGTTCTGCCAACCCGAAACTAATCAAATACAATCGACCAACTGCACAACTCTGTCAAATAAGGCTTGAAAGAGCTAACAATATGCTAACCCAACCGACTGACATAAGACAACCGAGCAATAATCTCATTCATATAAAATATCTAGAATATCCTATAATAATCCTGAAATATAATATCACATATTTTATCATTTTTCTATGAATAGAGAGATCATTTTATGGGAAAAAAATAATACGTATAACATTTTACCATCTATTCACTTCTCTCTCACATTTCTTAAGCTATAACCCTTGGGGTGTGATCCCCACTTCCTCAGATCATTAGAAGAGTAACACGACTCTGACACTTAGCAGGGTATATAACACATGAAATTCGTCCAACTGGCTACATAGTCAAAAGCACTTAACAGAAATTTTTAGTGCACTAAACTAATTACAAATAAAGAAGCAAATTAATAAAATTAAACCCAAATAGAACTTAATTAAATAATCAAACTTAGCAAAAATTCAAGCCAATTCCACTAATTTAAATTATAAGAACCAAATTAATCCATCATTAGAGAAAATAATTGAGCTTCATTGATGCCCAGATTAGAAATTAGTGATTAAAATATGCTTCGAACTTAAATCTTCTAATTAAAGAGAATATTCTCTATCACTTACTCCATAGATTCTGCGCAGCAGCAGTAGTCCTTTCTGTAAACAAATAAAACGAGTATAAACACAGTTCCGCCTCCAATCACAGTTTATACAATTACTACTCCCCAGTTGTTAGATTAAAATATATTTGCAATATGCCATACAATTGATAATTTCACTAAAAAAAATGTACATGTCAATATATCAATAAAAGAACACTAAGGGTCTGTTTGAGGCAACTGCAACTTATCAGTTTTTCAGCAACAGCTACATTGCTTAGGAAGCTGTTGCCGGGAAGCTGTTAAGGAAAGTTGAAAGTTAGATGTCGGTTTGTTGTATCTGTGTGAAAACAACTATGAAACAACTATTGTTGAAAAAATAAACATCCTGTCCCTGCATAGTATTAATGCATGTAACAAAATATAAAACAATTTTTTAATTAGACAATTTATTTATTAAGCAAAAAATTAACATTAATTAATAACTAATTAATTGTATTCATTAAGAACACTTAAAAGCCTTTTTATAAATAAATAAATTAATCATTAAATAGTAATATATAAATTTATCTAATTATGATTAATTTGAAAATATATAAATTAATCATTAATTATTAATCAATTAAATTAATAAATTAAAACTTAAATTAAGAAAGAAAATTAAAAACCATAAACCACCCTCCCCTCCCCCCATGGCCTTCGCGAACAAACCAACGCAATTAGAGCAAGCTAGGAAGGCAACAATGGGATCGCCTGAACCCTCGCGATGTAGTTGCCATTAGAGCAAACTGGGAGGGTGGAGATGATCGTCGAAGATCACTGTGGGATCGCCTGAATCCTCATCCACTGCGAAGCTTGGGTAGGACTCATAACGTTGGGAAGGTATGTGGAGATCCTTTCGTCGTCGCCAAGGGCAAGCGGGCAACTTGTAAGAGGAGAAAAGCGAGCCGCGAGATCGAACCTGTGGCCCATGATTGCTTCACTGCGGCCGTGCCGCCACGAAAACTCCTCCCCAAACAGGGTGGATTCGATGGAGGGAGACCACCGTGGCAAAAAACTCCACCCCAAATGGGCCCTAGATTTCTTCAAAGAATCAAAACGATCTGCTAATTGCACCTCTTAAGCTCATTCCTCCGATTGCTGGCCTAACAATTGATAGGAAAAAGGAAAAGGCAGTGTTACATGCATATATATTTACATATCTAACACCCAAACTTCAATTTTTAAATACATAAACATCTTACTTATGCATGAAAAAAGTGCAATCACTTTCTAAAAGTTAAAAACGGTGTTATTTTTTAATGATATGAAAGATTTGGGTGGCTTAAATTTAAAAAGAAAAACTGACATGTTAGGTATGTAAATTCTTAAGAATTGAGTGATATGTTAGACAAACTTTAATTTTTACATTAATACCATCCAAATCTTTCATATCACATCAAAAATACAACTATGTTAACTTTAAAAAGTCAAATACATGTATTTATGCATAGTTAATGTGGCAAATAGGTAAAAATTAAAGTTTAGGTGATAGATATGTAAATTGCACAGGAATTGAGTGGTGTACATTTGTAAATCTTCCTTTCATTTGTGTCATTATAATTCTCCATAAGACCCAAAAACTTAATAATAATCTATTAATCACTAATATCATTTAACATAACTATCACGATTATTTAACTGCAAACACATTTTATTACAATTCCCTATCACAATTAGAGAGCTATATCTTTACAGAAGCCAAACTTAAAGAGCTTCTAGTGTGGGAATGATGATCAAGTATGGTAACTCCACATTTGTCTAAAAAAAATCCAAATTTCATCAGCCGTGTCTTCTGCATATGTATTGTAGATAAAAACTGCAAAACCAGATATCATGGAATAAAATGTAACTGGAGTTAAGGAGGGAGGTTGCACTATAAATCAAATTCAGTAAGCCTAAATCAAATTGGGGAATAGCAGAAATTAAAGATCATAAATAAAAACGGCATTTACATACACACCGCACAATTCTTATGTCAGGGGTGGAACAAGCTTCTTTTTTGAGAAATTGCCCCACCCCTAGAACCAACTTGGTGATAGAAATAATGAGAATAATTCTCAACTTTACGGGGGCTTAGGATCAATTAAAAACTAAATCACACCGTGAAATAACATAATCACACAAGATTTGAGAAAACTAAAACAAAATCTAAATTGAAGCACAATCAAAACAATTAGAAATGCATACAATAATTTAACATGAAAAAACTAGAGAATGAGAAAAAATCAAGGAGCCACAACACCAAAAATTTCCCCTATGAAATTCAGAAAGTTTTTACAGAAAACTCACACTTGTTTCCTCGCTACACAAGAAAACTTAGAGGACTCACTCTAAACCCTTCCTGCACTAATCCGACACGAAAAACACACGCCGAGATCATAGAAATCGTCCTCTCTAACACTTCTCCAATCAACAGGAACTTGTGGAAGAACACATACAAGAAGCACCGCACGCAGAGCATATTTTACGCCGCTAGAAATTGGTCTTAAAACCAAAAAGATTGTGCCAACTACTCTGGGCGCTAGTTCTAAGTGCCAAGCTCTCTGTCAACACTGAAACAAAGTGGACGCTTGGGCTCCCAAAGGGGGCGCAAAGGTGCCCCCCTCTCTGTCTGCGTTGTTGCGGCTTCTCTTCGGTAAGCCTGCAAACATTGGGCGCTTGAGCGCCCAAAGGGGCGCCAAAGCGCCCACCACAGTTTTCACCCATGTGTTAAGTCTTCTTGAGTGTGTGCTACTGCTTCAAATCAGGCTCCAAACCTAACAATCACTCACTTAGAGACTGATTGCACCCAACACCAGTCCTCCATACTTGCCCCTTCATCTGAATAGCCTACATAATCATGTACCGTGATACGACTCACCCCCGATCTCAACATTCATAAAATCAAGCTGAAGTCAAGCAAAACTTAAGTTTCTTAATAGTCACCATCTTGGTCAACATATCTGCAAGATTCTGAGTGTGTAACTTCTCTAGGAACAACTGCCCATCTTCAAGAAGAGAATGAATAAAATCATACAACTATTGGATGTGTTTCGTCCTGACATGAAAAACAGTGTTCATTGCAAAATGAATCGTACTCATACTGTCACTTTTGAGTTTTCCAATCCCATGCTCATTGTCAATTCTGTAATGAAACTCTATAGCTAAATCATCTCCTTGCTAGTCTCAGTGATAGCATTATATTCAGTCTCCGTAGTTGAAAATGTAGTTATCTTCTGCAACTTGGAAACACAACTCACTGCTATGTTTCCCAAGCTAAAGATATACCCCGTTGTACTTCTCCTACTGTCCACATTTCATGCCAGATTTGAATCTATAAATCCCTGTAGACCAATCCCTACACTTTCATAGCAAAGTGCTATGTTGATTGTTCCCCTGAAATACCCGAGAATCAACTTTACCGCCTCACAGCAATGTCTGCCTGAATTTTTCATGCACCCACTGATCACTTTCACTACATATATAATATATGGTCTGGTACAAATCATTGCACACATCACCCAACTGCTGAAGCATACAAAACTCTCTAAATTTGTGTGCTCTGCTCAGAGTTAAGTGATAGCTCCTTCGATGTTTTGATGTAACAACTTAAGAGAGTGTTAACTAATTTTGCCCCACTCATTTTGAAACTCTGTAGAATCTTCTCAACATATTGTATCTGAGACAACTTCAGTGTTCTTGCACTCTTGTGCCTACTGATTCTCATCCCGATGATCATCCTGATTGGACCTAAATCATTCATCTCGAACTCACTTGATAAGTATTTCTTTAAGTCCCCGACTTTTTTTCATATCTGCCCTGCAATCAGCATGTCATCCACAGACAAGAGAAACAAAACAACAATTACCGAAATATTTGATGAAGCAACAGTGGTTCGTCTAGCACTTCAAGACCCATTGCTGACATGAACCTATCAAACCTTCTGTACCACTAGCTTGGGGTTTGCTTCAAGTCATAAACACTTCTTCAATCTGCAGATCAAACCTCCTTTGTCAGAAACCTTTGAACCTTGTAACCTTGTGGTTGCACCATGTATAGCTCATCCAGATCTCCATGTAAGAAAATTATTTTTACATTCATTAGATCTTCTGCTATCAGAGTCGGCACAACCCTGATAGTCATCATTTTCATCACTTGAGAGAAAATGTCTGTAAAATCCACTCATCCCCTCTCCTAGAAACATTTCACAAGAAATCTTACACTGTAACGCTTGCTATCATTTAATTCCTCTTTCAGCTTGCAGATCGCTTGTTATGTAATGCTCTTTTGTCATTTGGTAGTACCGTCAAATACAAAGTTTGGTTTGAATTCAAAGATTACATTTTTTCATCTATGATAAACTCTCACTCCCTTGAATCTTCAACTTGAGGTGCCTCCCTTAAAGCACTCTAATTCACCACTATTATTTAGTAACAAATGGTGTAAATAAAGAGAATACTCGTGAATGGGTCGTATCACCCTGCTGGATCTTCTGACTTTTATAGCAGGTGATTGAGGACGCCCATGTTTCTGATGAATTTCTAATTCTGATAATCTCAGAACTAGTAACCCAAATTCATCTGAGTCAGCCAATGAAAGTGCATTTGACAAAGTTCAAGTCAAGTTTGCTCCTAGAGCCTGAATCAACATGCACATATGCGGAGCAACCAAATACTCTTAAATGAGATAGACATACATTTTTTTCACTCCAGGCTTCTTCAGGTAAGTTTTCCTCCAAAGGTAGTAATAGACTACGGTTTATCAAATAAACTATTGTATTTACTATTTCAGTCCAAAACTATTTAGGCAAACCTGCATGCAGTCTCATACTCCTAACACACTCTGTGATTGTTCTGTTGATGCACTCAGTCACACCATTCTGTAGCAATGTCCTTGAAACAAGAAACTCATGCCTAACCCCCTCTATAGCACAAAAATTCCTGAACTTTTGATAATTGCAGTCGCTCTCATTATCTGATCTGAGATCTTTTAACTTTGAATTTGTCTCATTTTCTACCATAGTCTACTTTTCAAGTACTTAAAATACATTAAATTTTTGTTTTAAGAAATAAACTCATACATTTCTTGTGTGATCATCAATGAATGTGACAAAATAATGAGAACCACCAATGGACTGAACTGGTGTACGACCTCATATGTCAGTATGCACTAACTCTATTTTCTTTGATTTCACCATAAGCATACTCTTAGAAAAAGAGACTTTCTTCTATTTTCCATAAATACAGTTTTCACAGAAATCTAAATCAACTGATTTCAAAACCTGAAGTTTATTTTTAAAAAGTAGAGAGTTCATACATTTCTCGCTCATATAGCCAAACCATAGATGCCACAGACCTGCATCCACCCTGGTTTCAGCCACATCAATTAAAACAACAATTTCATTGATCAGATAAATAGTGCATTCAATGTTGCCCCAAGCAATCACTAATGCCCCAGGTCACCTTCCACGAATCACCTGTGAAAGTAGTCACGAGTCCTAACTTTGACAGGTGACTCACAGAGATGAGATTTATCTTCAAACTAGAAATATGTCTAACATCAACAAGCTTGTTGTTCCATTCAGCAACCTGATATCAACATTAACATTTTCTACTATGTTGCAGGCTTTGTTGCCTCCCAAATAAACCTTCCCAAGATCATTCTGAGTGTATTCTTTAAATACCACTTTATTGGGGCAAGCATGAAAAGAGGCACATGAATCTATTATTCAAGACTCGGTGCTAATTTAAGAAAACGCCAGAGAGTCATTTTGGATTTCACTAGTGGAGACATTTGTAGAGAGACTATTTTCATGTCCTCCACCATCAGCTTTCCTTGGAGCTTTGCAATCCTTCTAGAAATGCTCATTCTTACCGCAGTTCCAACATTCACCTCTGTTATTTCCTTTGCCTGACCTAGACTTTCCTTTCCTGGGCTTGGATCTGACTCTACCTGTATTCATGTTCAGAATCATTTCTCTGTTATCAGCATTCAACGCAGAACCTAAAGATTTACCATTTGGTTCTTTTCTGCAAACTTTTTCATTCAGCATCAGATTCACAATGGACTTCAAAGTCCCTCAAGAATTACTCATCGACATTACCAAATCATCCCAACTGTCTAACAATGAATATAGTATCACGAGTGTTCTAACCTCATCATCAAATTTGATCTTCACAGAATACAATTGGCTCGTCACGGTGTTGAAGTTATTGGGATACACTATCACTGAATTATCTTTCCACCATATTCGTGTTGAATAACTTCTTTAACAGAAAAACTTTATTAGAAGAAGGTTTTTCATACATCTTTGTTAGTGTCGCCATGAGATCCATCGTGGCTTTCTTATTTATAATATTGAACACCATGGATGAGAAAAGTCACAACTGGATCACACTCAGTGTTGTTCGATCCAACACTTCTCATTCCTCCATAGGCATAGACTCAGGGTTCTTGTTAATTCTTTGCAGTGGCAAATATAACTTTTTTCTGATACAACAAATCCTCCACCTGCATCTTCCAGAGAATAAAGATCGTTCCATTGAACTTCTCCACTTTAAACCTTGCTTCTTCGGTCATTGCTTTCACTCAAATCGAACCCGCTTTGATACCAGTTTGAGAGGAATAACGAAAAAAACTCCCAATTTTACTGAGGCTTATGATCTAATTAGAAACTAAACAACACCACAAAATAACATGATCATATTAGATTCTAAAAATCAGAACAAAATATAAATGAAAGCACAATCAAAGGAACCATAAATGCACACGAGAATTTAATGTGGAAAAACCCGAGAAGAAAAACCCATGAAGTCGCACCACCAGAAAATTCCACTATAAAATTAAAAAAATTTTACAGAGAACTCACACTAAAGCACCTTGCGCCCCCTCTTCAGTCAACGCCCAAAGAGGGGCGCAAAAGCACCCCCACCACAGTGTTCGCCCACTCGTGTTTGGTTTACTTGAGCGTGTGTTGGTGCTTCAAATCAGACTCCACATCTAACCCGTGGAGGGCTTAGGGCAACAAAGAACAAAGTAATATTTAAAGAGGGGCAAAATTGATATTTCTGAAAGAGCAAAAGACCAAAGTGCCCTCTCATACAAATAAAAATCTGAATTTTACTAACACCCAAATTTTAATATTTTCATGCATGGCACCCAAATCTTTATTATCACATTAAAAATACCACTATCACCTACTTTTTAAGAGAAATGCATCTTTTCATGCATAGTTTATTTACACCAAAGTGTTATAAATATATATATGAAAGTTTTCGTGTTAGATATGTAAATACATAAGAATTGTGTGGTATGCATGTAAATTTCAGATAAAAATATGTGAAATGCAACAGATAGAAACCCATCACAAATGCCAGTAATTCATATCATTTGAAAGAGAAAAAAAACATAGCAATATGAAATGCAAAATCTATTTAATTTAGAGCTTATTGCATGGAGAAAATAACTTATTTTTCATGAAATATTTCGGGACAAGGTTATTTATTTCCAAAAGTCTAAGCTGGGTCTACATAATTTTCTTCCAAATACCATTTTAAGAAAACATCAAAGCATGCGTAGAATGCAGTTCCATGTGTTCGGTTGAGGGCTCATTTGATTGCATGAATAAGAACAACAGGCTGTTAAATTCAATAAATTTGTTAAAGTGATTTCTTTTTTCACATACAGAATGAGTCAAAATAGAATCATTGCTTTTTGAATCATGTTTTATAGTTTGGGTATGTACATAAATACACCCAATTCCTATGTAAATACACATCTAACACCTAAACTTTGTTTTTTTACATTTATACCAGCAAAATCTTTCATATCACAACAAATATATCATCATTTTGACTTTTAAAAAATGAAATACAACTATTTATGCATATGTAAGGTGGTATGTATGTAAAAATTGAAGTATAGGTGTTAGATTTGTAAATACATAGAAATTTAGTGATATGTATGTAAATCTTCCATTATATTTACAGTTTACTAAGAGTCGATAATGTGGATTTTAAGAGGAGTTACTGCATACAGCCGCCTTGCCCCTGCATTGTTGAAAGGTCATTTCAAAATTCTAGTTGAGTTAGGATGCAGGGAATTTGAGTGAAGTGAGATTATATATATATATATATATATATATATACATACTTANATGGAGAACAACTCCAAATGCATATCAATGGAGAAGACTCGAATGGAGAAGACAAATTATTCTACGCACACATAAAATCTCAAAATCAATTATTGATTTCAAGAAGAGCTGTGTGCAAATATAAATTGCAACAGTAAGGAAATATTGCAACAGTAAAAGAATTTGAAAAAAAACAATAATAAATGAAATCCCATTAGGTGAATAAATCAGCGGTATTGCAATGCGCAAGAGGACAAGAGGTAGGGCGTCTACCCTTAATTACATTTAAAGTCAAAAAATAAAAAATATGTGAACGCAGCACATAAGCGNAACTGGTAAATTGTTGGTATTTTATTTATTTCCTCCATTTTCTTTCAATACAAACAACGCCTAAAACTAAACAAATCGGTCTAAAACGTTGCTGAAGCCCAATCTAACTAGAGATGGAAAAATGAAAACTTAATTAAAGACATTTTGTTTGAAAAAAACAAAAANATGAAGCCCAATCTAACTAGAGATGGAAAAATGAAAACTTAATTAAAGACATTTTGTTTGAAAAAAAACTAAAAAAACAGGGACGGCCGTTAGTAAGGACAGCGCTTAAAATTCCAGCATTTCAAATAACTTTAAAAGAATTTAACTAGCCTTACAANTCTAACTAGAGATGGATAAATGAAAACTTAATTAAAGACATTTTGTTTGAAAAAAACTAAAAAAACAGGGACAGCCGTTAGTAAGGACAGCGCTTAAAATTCCAGCATTTCAAATAACTTTAAAAGAATTTAACTAGCCTTACAACAATAAACAACCCAAAGATATCCATGTACCTTGGCTCATTAAAAGAAAAAAATAATTCAGAAAATTCGGAGAAGAAAACAAAATTCATTGGAGGAATCAATATAAAGGAAACAAATACTTTATACATGGTACACAATGCTTGGCACCACTAAAAAGATAACCAGAGTTAACCAATAAATAGAAAATTATGTTTATCAAATATTCATAAGACAATAAAGTAAAAGTAGACAACAAATATTGCAAACTGAACTGCAAATGACAAATCCATCATTTTACTTGAAAAAAAATCAATGAAGAGGACCAGCTATTATATGCAATCAAAAGGGCCTTGATCAGCTCTGAAAAAAAATAAAGATGAGGATAAAGGAGAACAGATACTTTAGAAAAATAACCCTCCATAGCAAATGAAAAAAAATTAAAAAACATAAAAGTAACCTTAAATGCAAAGTCAGCCGACAAACTTTAGTACGGTTAACAATAGATGCCACCGAAGTATCAAAGTGAACTTAGTCGAGCCCCAATGGATTCCAAACTAAAATAAGCTTCTAATTGAATTGTAGATCTCTTCGTTGGAGAACAACTCCAAATGTATATCAATGGAGAAGACTCGAATGGAGAAGACAAATTAATATACGCACACATAAAATCTCAAAATCAATTATTGATTTCAAGAAGAGCTGTGTGCAAATATAAATTGCAACAATAAGGAAATATTGCAATAGTAAAAGAATTTGAAAAAAAATAATAAATGAAATCCCATTAGGTGAATAAATCAGCGGTATTGCAATGCGCTAGAGGACATGAGGTAGGGCGTCTACCCTTAATTACATTTAAAGTCAAAAAATAAAAAATATGTGAATGCAGCACATAAGCGCTACATTCAACTTCAGCGTAAATTTCAATATTTCCAAATACTTCAGAAAACACACGGTAATATGGGTAAATCTTATTTGCAGTTTGCTCAGCTAATGGCCAGCTATTTTTTAATGAAATGTTTTGGAAAACATAGAAGATAGAGCAGTATAGTATCTAACGGCAAAAAATCTGAGCTTGGACAATAAAAATTTGTTTAGAAGTTAATCTTTAAAACAAAAAGGTCTGTCAATGTGGCTCCTAAAGGTGCTGATGCATGATATTTCACTCTTGTGCTGTTGAAAGATTGTTTCAATATTTAAAAAAATTGTAGATTAAGCTAAATCACATTCTCGCGAGAGATTAGGGTGATCGCACAATATACTCATTTACTTTGCCTAGGAGTGGAAATGAAAATAACTTTATTTGCCTAAGTAGAGCTGACAATTCCAACACTCCGTAACTTCAGTTTAGGTGGTCTTACGGCAAACTACCACGCAAAAGGTTCTACATAATAAACAAGGAAACAGAGAAATCCTTTATTAGCTTGCAACTACAACAAGCAATCCACCCCAAAAATTGATAATGAATGTTTTGCATTTTAAAAAACTTCTAACCCTCAATCCCACAACAAGGTAACCATAAAAAAGTTTGGGCATGAATAAAAAGGAACATTTACATACATACCTAACATCTCAATTCTCAACTTCATTATGCCACCCTACGTATGCATAAGGTGTATTTTACTTAAAATAGTGGTATTTTTATTTTTTATTTGATATGAAAGATTTAGGTGAGTATATCCGTGATAGGGTTGGTGTAGCTCCTGTGACCGACAAAATTAGAGAAAGTCGTCTTAGATGGTTGAAATGAATATATTTGTGATAGGGTTGGTGTAGCTCCTGTGACGAACAAAATTAGAGAAAGTCGTCTTAGATGGTTTAGTCACATTAAACGTCGACCATCTGATGATCCGATTAGGAGAGTAGATGTTTTAGATTCGCCTTATATCATATTAAACGTCGACCATCCGATGATCCGATTAGGAGAGTAGATGTTTTAGATTCGTCTTGTGTTAAGAAAGGCAGAGGCAGACCTAGGAAGACTTGGGCTTATCGTATTAAAAATGATCTTAATTTACTAGAACTAAATGAAAATATGACACTAAATAGGACGCAATGGAGAAAAAAGATTCATGTAGCCGACCCCACGTAGTGGGATTAAGGCTTTGTTGTTGTTGTTGTTGTTGTTGTTGTTGTTGTATGAAAGATTTAGGTGATATGAATGTAAATACATAGAAATTGATGGTTTGTATGTAAATGCCATCGGACCTTCCACCCCACCCCCAAAATAATAGCAATGGCATCAATATAGGAAACGAAAAATTTACCTTTTCACTCTGCTCGGCATCATTACGAACTAACCAGAATAGAAGTCTCACAAGCTGAGTTTAGAATCATTCATATAAAATCTAGTAAAATGGGTTGAAGCTATAGTAAATCTCATTAGTGCAAGTCCATCCTTTAACAAACATTCTCCTTCTCAACTAAAAAAGAGAGAAAATTTCCATTCAAACAATTTTCTAGCCAGCAAGTAAAGTCAACCAATGAACAAGAATCTGATCAAGAAAGGAAGTACCAAAAAAGATTTAAAAATCCTCAAACAATAATAGATTCCGAAATAAAATCAATTTATACCCCGACCATATAAGAAACCAATTTTAGAATGTTTGATATCGTAGACCACTTCATTGCAGAAGAACTCCATGGATAAACGGAGAAGACTCGAGCACAAAAGACATTCTTATATGCAAGAAATATCAAAAGAAGATTTGCATACATACCGCTTAATTCCTACATAATTATATATGTAACAGCTAAACTTCAATTTTTACATATATGCCACCTTGCCTATGCATGAGAAAGTGTATTTCACTTTTTATAAGTTAAAATAATCTGAAAATCAAGGTTCTGGTGTTAGATATGTCAATAGAGCTGTGAAATTGGCTTGAAGATCATAAATCGCTCGAAAATTGGATCAAATTTTAGCTCGAATCGAAATCGGATCAAACCATTCGAGCCGAGCAACGAGGCAAATTAAAGAATCAAATTTATTTCGATTTGATTTTGATCTGTCCTCGGCTCGAATTGGGATCGAAATAAATTCTTATGTATTTACATATTTAACACCTAAACTTTTAGTTTTACATGTATAACGCATTGTCAACTCGATTGGTGAAGGATTTTTTCTTGAGCGGAGTTGTAGGAGTTCGAATCCCATCTTTTCAAAAAAAAATAGATTTTTTTTGTTGGTGGGTTGGTCGGGCGGGCCAAGACAGATTCGAGTGGGAATTGATTTGGCTCATCAGCCAAAAATGGAATTTAAGCTGGCTAATTTAAAATTCGAGCCAGCTCGAAAATCGAATTGATCCACGTCGGATCGAATCAAAATTTAGTAGGATCGATCCCCGATCAGATATATATAATGTAAAAAAAATCTGATTCTGATTTCGAGTCGACCCTAGATCGGCTCGTTCACACCCTGTTGACCTTATTTTTAGTGAGGTCTTAGTCTCCTAATCTTAGAACCTAGGATCTAGCTTTAGGAGTTCTTATTGACTATCCNTAGGTTTGACTCGGGTCCGATTCAGGCTGGACTCGGGCTGAGCACGGGCTAGGCACCAGCTCACCTGATTTCAAATTTCAAATTTCAAATTTTAAATAAAGTATTTAAATGCTGTCTTAATTAAAATTAATTCAGGAGTTAATTATTTCCATTTAATCCTCCCTGGATTTGGAAATCAATGAATTCCCCGCCAAGGTAACGGCTATTGGCCCCGCTCCAATTCTAAAAGGAAGGAATCGCTTATTCCTTCGGGGTCTTCCTCCTCTGCCTCTCCGAAGCCTCTGCTCATCTTCCTTCGCTCGCCAACCTTCCCTCGCTCGACTCCTTGCTGTGCCGAGGAATCCCGTCCGAGACCCCTGCTCAGCCCGCCTCGCTGTGACTCCCTGAACCGAAAGCCGGTCGCCTCCTCCCGATCGAAACTCCGCTCCGCTCTTCCNATGTGATCCCGACTTCCTCAGATAATTAGAAGAGGAACACGACTCTGACACTTAGCAGGGGATATAACACATAAAATACGTTCAACTGGCTACAAAATCAAAAGCACTTGATACAGAAATTTTTAGTGCACTCAACTAATTACAAATAAAGAGGCAAATTAATAAAATTAAACCCAAATAGAACTTAATTAAATAATCAAACTTAGCAAAAATTCAAGCCAATTCCACAAATTTAAATTATAAGAACCAAATTAATTCATCATTAGAGAAAATAATTGAGCTTCATTGATGCCCAGATTAAAAATTAGTGATTAAAATATGCTTCGAACTTAAATCTTCTAATTAAAGAGAATATTCTCTATCACTTACTCCATAGATTCTGCGCAGCAGCAGTAGTCCTTTCTGTAAACAAATAAAACAAGAGTATAAACACAGTTCTGCCTCCAATCACAGTTTAT